>CAUYQU010005957.1:0-27644 GCA_963574635.1 Cheracebus regulus
TGCTCACTCAGAGGGAATGTGCAGATATTCTGTTTGTAATTAAAAAGTAATTTAATTATCCACTGAAAATGAGGTTTTAGAATTAATATTGAAATGAATTCTAGCTATGCTGTACAATGTCTTTTCTCCCTGTTCATTAGAACATCGGGAAGGGTGAGGAGAGAAGGCCCCGGGAGGAGGAGGTGTCCTTCCCAGGTGGCTGTCACAGGCCCCCCCAATGAGTTCTCACAGCAGACACAGCCCAGGACACCCAGACCTAGAGTGACCTCCCAGCAAGACTCGGAGGAGCAGAGTTGTAACCCGGCAAGGGCCTGATTTCAGGTTGAAAGCCGGCTCCGCCATGCAGCAGCTGTGTGGCTTTGGGTGAATTACTGAACCCCTCTGAGCCTCCCGTGGAAAATAAGGATGACGATCGTGCCCCTCACAGGGTTGTCGGGAGGATTTGGTCTCTTCTCTCTGGTCATGACCCTGATGTTGCTTCTCAGTGAGGCCATCCTTGTCACCCCATTTAAAGTCTAGACCCGGCCCCAGCCACTTCTGTCCCCCTCTGTCCCTCTGTCCTCTTCCTGGCTCCTGTCACCATCCAACTCTTCTCTTCCCTGTCTCACCAGGGCCCTTGGTCACTCTGGGTCTGGGGGTGTCCTGGGATGTATCTGCCATGAGAGCTCACCAGGACCTGGGACAGCTGCTTAGGAAGGAAGCCCCTTCCTCTCGGGGCCTTCTCTCCTCACCCTTCCCAATTGAGGTGATAGGGGCCAGGTAAACACCTCCCACTATGGAATTTTAAAGTCTTTGCAGGAATTTTGGTTTGTTTTGCTCGTTGCTTTACTCATAGAACCCATAATAGCTGTTGGCACAAAGTAGTGTTCGGCAAACGCCTGTTTGGGTGAAATAATAAATGAATGAATGCGTGATGAATGAATGAATGAAGGCACAAGATGTGGGGCCCTGGGAGCGGTGACTTTGCCATAAGGTTCCCGGAGTGAGTGTCCCAAGGCCAGCGCTGCTGTGAGGCTGTGCCTCCCTCTCCAGGCTGTTTCCTTCCGTCCGCTCCCGGACACTCATCCACGAGTGCCTGTAAGTGCCCGGTGCCACCTCCAGGCGCCCTGAGAACCCAGCAGTGGAAAAATTGCCATCACTCCCTGTCCTCCTGGAGTTGATATTTTGAGACAGGAGACAGATATTGAGGAAGCGAATGGTTAAGTATAAATTATAATGTCAGATTGGGGTAAGTCTTAGGAAGAAAAAGTGGACGGAGGGAGGGATGGATGGAGAGTCACGGGTGCTGGGTTGGCAAGGGAGGTCCCAGGGGACCGCTGTGTAAGGAGGACTGAGACCTGGAGGAGGTGAGGGAGCCCGGCAGAACTGGGGGTGGGATGGGGGGGAAGAGGGGGCTCCAGCACAGGGAACGGCAAGGCCAAGCCTGGGTGGGCATGGCCTGGAGAGTTTGGGGGCTGCAAGAAGGGGATCAAGCAGCGGGGAGTGACCCTGCCCCGTGTGGCTGCAGCCTCAGCAGCAGGTGGTCCAGGACACACGAGTTACTGCACCTGGTCCTGTGGTCCTTAAAGTAGGGATGGTGCCCTGGGGAGATGTTGGGAAAAAGAAGTGGGCACTGTGGGCTGGGTGTGGCGGCTCATACCTGTAATCCCAGCACTTTGGGAGGCCGAGGTGGGCGGGTCACCTGAGGTCAGGAGTTTGAGACCAGCCTGACTTACATGGAGAAATCCCGTCACTACTAAAAATACAAAATTAGCTGGGCGTGGTAGCACATGCCTGTAATCCCAGCTACTCTGGAGTCTGAGTCAGGAGAATTGCTTGAACCTGGGAGGCAGAGGTTGCAATGAGCTGAGATTGCGTGGTTGTACTCCAGCCTGGGCCACAAGAGCCGAGAGCAAAACTCCATCTCAAAAACAAAAAAAAGAAGTGGGCTCTGTGAGCAGAGGTGGGTGCAGGATGGGCACAGAGTCGCCATCAGCAGGAGGCCGTTGGGGGTCCTGGGTAGGAGCAGGGCTGGAATTAAGGCCAGAGCCCTACAGGGCCTCCAGGTGTTAGTAAGTCAGGGAGACTAAAGTGCAGGTTCTGTTCATTGCCTGTAATAAGGGTTGTAAAGTAAGAGTGCCGACTTTGGGGCCAGGATGGTGGCAGAGCACAGCCCGGGGTCCTGACTTGCTCTGGGGTTTTCTTTGTGTGCCCTGAAGCCTGTCGTCCTGCCTCCTGCAGAAGCCCCTGGGATGCGCTGCCCCACCCTAGGAGGATGGGCTCCTGGAGCTGAGGATCACTGAGTCTTGCAGGAACCTGGGCAGCTCAAGGCCCCCCTCGACCAATGGACTGATCAATACTTTGTCAGTTGAAGCTTTCTGGCAGGGGAGTGGTTCCCAGAACTGGGCTTTTAGGACTGGGGCTGTGACTGGCTTCCTGGATGTCCTGGCTGGTGGGTGGACACAGGCCTCCTCAAGTGGCTCTGACAAGAGCCTCATCATTTCAGTCATAGCAGGTGGGTGCCAAATTCTGCAGGCAAATGAGGGCAGGACCACAGGGCACAGCCACAGGGCACATGCCCAGGGCTGGTGTTTACACAGTGAGCGTCCACCGGACATTGCCGGCTGTCTGTCCTGACTTCCCAAGTGTTGGATGTGTTGAACATGCCTGGCCCTTGCACACGCCTGTGGGCTGCATTTGAGTCTGGGACATCCAGACGTGACCCCTGTGGTGGCCCCTCCATAAATACCTGTGGATTTGGTGGTGGGAGCCGAGCCTGGGAGGCCGGTCCTGATTCATCATGGGCCCTCACAGCTGCTGCAGGGGTGGATTTCCCTTCCCCTGTCTCCTCCTCTGTCTCACTCCACCCTCCTCCTCCCTCCTTCTTTGATCAGGCACAGTTGACACGGGAGCCCCTGGAGGTCTGGGGATTATGGAGTCTGGGCAGACACATGCCGGGGGCTGAGGAATCACCCAGCAGCTGTTGGGCCCCAGGCTGCGGGGGTGGGGTTTACTCCAGCCCCAGGGAAGGATGCAGCCTCCTGACCACCTACCTGGCAGAGGCCATGCAGAGACGGTATGTACACCCCTGGATGCAGGGGACACAGGGAGGGAACAGACCCTGTCCCCACCCTGAGGGACGTCCCAGGCCTGCAACTGTAAGCATTAGACTGTGGACTGAATCTGGTCCTTATACTCAGGTGAGTGGGAAATTCATCATCCCCTTCCCCCAACGCCCCTGATTTAACTTTCTTATTCCAAGCCAGCATTCCACTGGAGGTGGGGAGTGTTATAGTTTTGTTTTACATTTAGATCTATGATACATCTTGAGTTAATTTTTAAGGTGTGAGCTATAGGTTGAAGTCCAGTTTTTTTTTTTTTTAAATATAGATGACCAGTTGTTCAAACACCATTTATTAAGTATACTACCTGTTCTCCATTTATTTACTTTTTTTTGTGCCTTTGTTGAAAGTCAACTGCCCATATTTGTGTAGGTTGATTTCTGGATTCTGTTTTCATTCATCGATCTATGTATGAATTCCTTCATCAATACCACAGTCTTAACACTATAGCTTCACAGTTAAAGTAGGGTAGTGATTCTTCTGACATTATTGTTCTTTTTCTGTTCTAGTTTCTTGGCTTTTGCTGGTACATTTTAGAATAAATTTGTATGTATAAAAATTCCTGCTGGCATTTTTATTAACATTGCACTAAATTTGAATATCAGCTTGGCGAGAATTGACATCTTTACTACCTTTGTCCTCCAATCCATGGACATGGTATGTATTTCCATTTATTTAGGTTTTCCTAGATTTCTTTCATCAATATTTTGTAGTTTAAAGCATACAAAGCCTGTACATGCTTGTTAGATTTATACTTAAGTATTTCATTTTTGGAAATCTTTTGTAAATGGTATCAGTATTTTTTTAATCGTACATGACTATTGTACATAAACATGATTGATTTTTCTTTGTTGACCTGGCTAATCTCACTAGTAGTTCCAGAAGGAGCTTGTTTTGTTTTTGTTTTTGAGATTCACTGGTATTATCTATATAGATCAGCATGTCAAATGCAAATAGGGACAGTTTTATTTCTTTCTTTCCAATATGTTTGCCTTCACATGGTGCTTTGCAAATTTTTTTTGCCAATATTTTTTAAAAACAACAGGTTATTTCACATAAAAGACTGTGGCTTCTTTAAAAGCAGAAAAGTCATCTGCACAGGGTCTGCCTTCCCTCACACAACTACTTGGTAGAGCTGAGAAGTGGCCGCCCTGATACATGTGGCTCTTCCGCAGCCCCACTAGCTTATTTACCCACTTCCGTCATGTGCCCACCCCTTTAGAAATCTGCATTTGTAACTCTTGCATTGGCAGTCAGGTTCTGAAGGGTGGCAAAGAGTGCCTGTCCTTCACCTCCCTCTCCTGGTGCAGATCTATGGGGTGTTTCACATGTGTCTAAGTGGCACCGAAGTAGTAGGATTGGCTGGAAGGGCCATCAGTCACCCCTAAGGAACACCTCTTGGCAACCCCTGGAGCTGACACTCATGATCCAGGCTGAAGAACAGATGTCTCAGCAGGTACTGGCTCTGGGAGATGGTGCCTGAGGCCCATGTTGGTCCCTGCTGTCACTGATACTAGGTAAAGACTCAGAAAAGGGACAGAATGAATCGCAAATTGTCTAAGACTGTTTCCACCACCGCTGCAGGATATTGACTCACATAGAAATAGTCATATCTATCACTGCAGGCATTGGTCTAAGTACTTTTATGGGAAAGTGTTTTTAATCTTCTCAGCCACACTAAGCAAAGATTCTTTTATCCCCTACAGCATGGATGAGGAAACTGAGGCACAGCATGCTCAATGGAGGCACAGTGTGTTCAGTAAACTTGGCCAAGGTCACACGGCTGGGAGGAAGTAGATGCAAAGAGATAAGCATTCGGGATCCAGAATCTACGCTTCAACCAGCTTGCTCTAATGCTGCCAAGACTGCGTGAAGTTTTAGAAAATAACAAAAGTTGCATTTTCCCCCACTTGAATGGTGAACTGAGATGAGCCTCATCCTCTCTAAAGAGGACCTGTCTGCACCAGACACTCTCTTGACATCTCCGAGGATGAACACACTGGAATGAGGCCATCGGGTGGCCACACCTAACAGCAGGACAGTGAATGCAGGTGGGTGACACGTGCAGATTGACACACATGTGATAGTGTGGTGCGGTGATCTCACACCACAAAAGCACGCCTGTGGATGATCGGGTGGATAGTCTTCCCTCCATGTCAACAGTTAGTGCTGTCCTTAAAAATTCAGTGTGTCTTAAAATCATGGGAAGAGGATACAAGGAAGAGCCATTGTGGTGACAGCATGGTGTAGGGTTCAAGAGGGTGGACTTCTGAGTGCATCTGTGTGAGATCAAATCCCCACGTTGCCACTTCATTGCTGTGTGACTTTGGGTAAGTTACTGACTTCTCTACTATTTACTTACCTCGTTGGTAACCTGGGTGATCAAACTCAAACCGACTTCCTGGGACTGTGGGGGCTGAATGAGCTGAGGTACCTCGCACGCCCAGGCCCCAGCTGCCCGCAGTGAACACACTGATAGGCAGCAGCTGCACGTGTGTTAGCGCCATTGTTCCTCAGCACTCCCTACCTCACCCAAGCCCCCACGGACTTTGAATGCCATTTCAGGTCTTCTTCTTCCCGGAGGCCCTCCCTGACCATCACAGGCTATGAGCACCTCATGTAACATGCTTCTGATCAGCACCCAGACCTCCTCAAGTCAGCATGTCAGGTATGTGTCTCCACATCCGGTAATAATCGCAATGGGGATGATGGTGATCATGGCCACAGCAAATAGTTATTGGGTCACAAAAACAGGTCAGGAGTTGCATTTCACTCTCCCAGCCACTTTTTTTTTTTTTTTTTTTTTTGAGGCAGATTCTTGCTCTGTCCCTAGGGCTGGAGTGCAGTGGCACAATCTTGGCTCACTGCAACCTCCACCTCCTGAGTTCAAGGGATTCTTCTGCTTAAGCCTCCCAAGTAGCTGGGATTATAGGAACCTGTCACCACATTTGGCTAATTTTTTGTATTTTTAGTAGAGATGGGGTTTCACTGTGTTGACCAGGCTGGTCTTGAACTCCTGACCTCGTGATCCACCCACCTCAGCCTCCCATAGTGCTGGGATTACAGGCCTGAGCCACTGCACCTGGCCACCACTTTGTTTAATTGACCAAGAGGAGATGTGGACTCAATTGTCATTCCAGCACCCACCAGGCCTCTTGGCAGGAGGGAAGGACCAGGACATGCATTCCAAGCACCTGCCGTGTACCAGGCACTTTCATACATGTGGACGCCCTTAAACCTCCCTTAATCTGTTTACTATTACCTCCATTCCACAGACCAGGAAACTGAGGGAAGGGTGAGGTGACCAGCCTGGGGTCACACAGCTATTGAGTGACAGAGGGTATCACGCACTCAGGTGTGTTTGGTGCCGGATACCAGGCTTTGCCATATCTCCATGAGGCGTTTCCTCCAGGTGTGAGTGGGAAGAAGATTCCGAAAGGCTGCTGCCCTGGGCCGGCTGTTGGCACAGAGAACAGGGCAACGGTTGGAGGCAGATGTCTGGGGTCCCTCCCTCCCTTCCCATAAGCTCCCCTGGACGCACTCCACATCAGGACCCGGGTGCCCTGGGAGGACGTCTGCTCACCTCTGGGAGGGGAGAGGAGCTGATGAGAATGGAGGGCCTCTCCCTGCAGCACCCGGACCCCAGCCCCAGCTCCTCACATCACAGATGGTGGAATCCAGTACCTTGAGAATGGGGGTGAGAAGTGCATGGGGCCCTCATCTCTCTCCTTACCTCCACTGCTCACCTCTAGGCCCCTCCTCGACTGTTGGAATTAACACTGACCTATGCCATGCCAGGAGTTTTCTTGAATTATTTTTTGATCTTTTGGTTACAAGTGGCAGAACCCAAATCAAGGACTAAAACAAAACCAAGAACAAAGATTCACACATGGCTGATTTGCTGTTCCACATTCACAAGGCGGCTTCAGGTACAGCTACATCCAGGGACTCTTTCAGTGTTGCTAGGGTGCCTCCTCTCCACCTCTCAGCCCTGCTTCCCTCTGTGTCGGAGGAGTTCTCAGGCTCTGTGGGTAGGGGCAAGGCAGGTCCCCAGTGCCCAGGCTTCCATCGCTCAACTTAGCACCCTCAGCAGAAACTGGACTCTTTTCCAGTGAGTCTGGCACAGCCCTGGGGTGACACTCATTGGCTCAGATAGAATCTATGGATCTTACTGGCCAGAGCCATGTCACGTGACATTGTTGTACAGAGAAGGGGCTTGAACCACCTGGACTGAGAGTGGGGAAGAGTCTGCACAGTGACCCCAGGGTGGGTGTCAGGGTGCATCGCAGGCTGCGGTATATATGGCCACAACATCAGTGTTGGGTCCCCAGGGATCAGTCCTGCCAGAGATGCTTTCTTGCTGCCTGCACAGTCCCCACCCCTGTCCCTTTGTCCTCCCAGAGTTTCCAGATCCCCTGATGACCCTTTAATCCATTCCTTTCTCTGCTCAAACCAGCAGGCATGGAGCCTCTGGTTGCAAGAAGAGCGCTGATGTTCTCATGGTAAAGCCTCATTTTACAGATGGGGAGGCTGCATCCCAGGGAGGGGAAGCGACCCCCAGGGTCACAGGTCCCATGAGTGGTGGAGACAGGATTTGAAGTGGGGACTCAGGACAGCTGTGCTTGCTCCACTCCAGGCTGACGTGCTCTCCTTACTGCAGGGCTAGGCCCTGCAGTGGGGTGGCCCAGCGGGAGGTCAGCAGGGTGGTGTTGGAGTTCAGCTGGCTCCTTTTTTTGGGGGTCATCTGGGGCTGGCTGCACCCTGGCCTCCTCTCTAGACTCCACTACAGGAAGGCCTTTCCTGCCCCAGGGCCTTTGCACTCGCTGCTCCCTCTGCCTGGACTGCTCCTTACCAGGCTCCTCCCTGCGTTCAGTATACAGTGCAGCCACGGTCGGAGTGAGGAAGTGTGGCAGAGGGAGGGGCAGGTTGTGCAAGAGAAACAGGAGCTTCCCTCGGGCCACGTGGACCTGGGCAGAATGGACTTTGTTGATATCTGGAGCTCAGCACCTGGAGCTCTGAGAAGGGTACTGAGCTGGAAACAGATGCCTGTCGGTACCTGGGTTTTCTTCAATGTCACCTCCTTAGGGACACCCCCACAAGCCTCTTGTCTCTCATGGGTGCACCCTCTTCTCCCCATTGATCCCTAAAGCACCACACTGTTTATTTTCATCACACAAATGTCATGATGATGCCATCTTACTTGGTTATTAACGTGCTTGGGTTTCGTCCATCTCTTCCAATAGACTAATCATGAGGTCAGTGACCTTGACTGCCATATTACCATGTGGAATCAGAAGTGTGTGACATAGTCCCAGACACATAGTAGGTGCTTAGGAAATACTAGCTGAATAAATAAGTGAATTAGGGAATACATATGTGTGCATGAGCATACACAATTACACTTATACCCATATCTGTATACATATATTTATATCCATAGAATCCATGGCCCATATGCATTTATTATCCATGCACTTTCTTACTCGGCAGGATTCCTTGAGTGGTTGCTTAATAATTGATGGTGAGCAATGTTTCCAACATAGGCATGGACACATTCCCACAACATACCTAGCGGCCTCACCTGTGCAAATATTCATGCACAGAATGGAAGAGACTGTTGACGGTTCCTCCATTTTTGTTCTCCCTTTCCTCTTTAGAGAAGAAAGAATTCAGTTGGCACATAGTTACCCAAAATAATGACTGCATTTCTCAGCCTCCCTTGCAATTATATGTGGCTGTGTAATTAAGGTGTTGCCAATGGAATAGAAACAGAAGGGCCATGTGTAATTTCCAGAAAGTATCTTCACGGAATAGGAACACATGTTTCTGCACCTCCCTCCTCACTGCTAAGTGGAATGTGAGTGTGATGACTGGAGCTCAAGCAGCCCTATTGGATTGAGGTATTCAGCCAATGCATTGAGGTGTGCAATGCGTTGTGTTTGACAGAATAACAGGTTTGTGCCTGAATCCTTTTTTCCAAGTGAGGCTATTCCATCAGCCCTGGCTACTTACTTCTGGGTTTTGCTGACCACAGATGGAAATAATCTTATGTCTTCCCTAAGGTGCATTTATAATGGGTTTACTGTCACTTACAGCTGACTTTACTGCTAATTTACATACATACAAGCTTTAGTCTCCTTTCCTCACTGTGGAAGCCCTGGGAGGTGGAAGGGGCCATTTTCAATGGGATCACTCAGATCCTTTGGAGAGAGCTGCGTATCGATCCCACCCATGTTACCGGTGCCTACCTACAGTTCCTGCTTACAACCATGCAACCAGAACACACGTTGACCTAGACTCCCCCTCCCAGAAAGAGGATCACTGAACCTCTGTGGATGTATGCTTTGTCCTCCCTTCTCTACTCTGAGTGTCTGGGAAGATTTATGGAAAAAAAAAAAAAAAAAACCAGCATGAAACTTGAGTGACTTAGAGCTTGGGGACTTTGACCACAGCATCTTCAGAGAGAAGGAAACTCCAGATGGCAACAGTCGGAGTTGATGGCATCTCGTGGTTTCCCTGGGGAAGCCCCGCCCCCAGCTGCTCCCTCCTGAGGCCCCACCTGCCCTTCCAGCCTCAGCCCAGTCATGCCTCTTGCAGGGAGTATCCTCTGCACTCCTGGGTCACAGGGAAGGGTCTCCTCTGAGCACTGAGACAGCCCTGCCTGCCCACCCAGTAGGGTTCATTTCTGCTCAGAGCTCCTCCTCCTTCCCAGGGCCTCCTGTGGGGTCCTCGGAGAGCGGCTTGTCCCCAAAAGGCTTGGAGCTGCCCTTGGGGTTTTTCTAAATGAGGACTGAGTATTAAACACATCACAGACAGGACCACAGTATCCTACACTAAGCCATAAAAGGAAAGTTATAACTTTCAACCTCTGTAAATATTTAAAAGTAATGAAATTATACTCCAAGTCTTATAAAGATGGCCATAAATCTCTAGTCCACGTTGATTTCATGTGAGCGCTCCAATGTCGTAAACACGCACACATCATGCATTATAAATGTACTGCTCCAGGCCCATAAACTTGATGTAAAACTAACCTATGAGCTACAACAGGCATTACACATTTCATTAACACTGGCTTTGCTTGTCTTCTTAGAATTCAGATGGTCTATTTTGGAATACTTTGGGTGGCCCTTTACTGTGATGAAAAGCTGATGTGGGAATGTTTGTGAGTTTAGCAAGCAGGGGGAGGTGAGGTTCCTGTTGTTGACCTTGGAATGTGAATTTGAGAAATACCTGCAGCTCCCTTCCCTTTTCTTGCTTGCAAGCTCACGCGTGAGACCTCCTAGGGGACTGAAAGGTGAGTAACAGGTTTGGAGGCCCTGCCGTGTGCTGTGTCCTCACATTTAGTTATTAATTACGCCATTTGTCCATGAAGAAATGTGGAGATTGTGATTTGTTTCAGAGTGTTGTAGTCTTTGTGTTAAACAGAAGGTTTTTTTGATTGCAAAGGATGTAAGCTCAATTCCACTGACTTAAGTCAAAATGGGACATTATTGGCCCAGCAGTGGGAAAGTCTAGGGGTTTCAGAAGAGGCTGGATCTAGGAGCTCCAGTGATACTATAAAGCATTTGTCTTCCTTTCTCATCTGTGATTCTTGCTGTTGGCTTCGTTCCCTGGAAAGCTCTTCCTCACAGTGATGGTGATGGCCCCCATCAACTCTGGTCTGCTATTCTACCGGCTCAGCAAAGCCCAGTGGAAAGACACTTTCTCCCTTGTGAGAGTTCTGGCAATATCCCGGTGACTCTCACTAAACTAGAGTGAGACCCACTGAATGTTGGCTGCTCTGACTGGCCTGGCTCAGGTGGGATGCCCACCCTGGAGTAGCCTGTGGGAGGCATTCCCCCACAAAACTTCCACAGGGTGTGCGGATGAGCTATCCATTTGGGTTCTTTGGTTTCCAGCAACAGAAACCGGATCTGGCTCACTGAGGCTGATGGGGTTTACTGGATGCAGAAAGGAGGCTCATTTGATCCGCTAAGCCTGAGAAGCAGGCTTGGGGCAGGTGGGAACCAGGAGAGCTCCTGGTTAGAGCAGAGACCAACATACAGTGAAACGAGCCCAGTAAATGTTTGTTTCGTGGGTTCTTTTGTCTGTTTGTTTTTGAGACAGGGTCTCACTGTTGACTCTCTCTGTTCCCCAGGCTGGAGTGCAGTGGTGCTATCTCAGCTCATGGCAACCTCTACTTCCTGGGCTCAAGTCATCCTCCCTCCTTAGCCTCCCAAATAGCTGGGACTACAGGCACATACCACCATGCCTGGCTAATTTTTGTATCTTTAGTAGAGATGGGGTTTCACCATGTTGGTCAGGCTGGCCTCAAACTCCTGACCTCAAGTGATCTGCCTGCCTCGGCCTCTCAAAGTGTTGGGATTAAGGGCGTGAGCCACTGTGCCTGACCCTGATTTTCAAAGAAATGAAAATATCTGTGTGGGCTGCTACAAGTGCCATGAGTCCTAAGCACTGCTCCCTCTGTGCCTAATGGAGAAGTTGGCCCCACCTTGTTCATTTCTCGACTGGCCAGTGACAATAGCTGGCCTCTCACCTGCAGCTCGTCTGGAACACACTGGCATCTGGGGTAGGTGCCCATCAAGCGTCTCTCACCCCTCTGTTTTCGTGATGGTAGCCCAGTTTCCCTTGGAGAATCTTTTACTCTCAGGGTGATCCTAGTTCAGGCTCCAGGGGAGGACACATGACCAGGCCTAGTCATTCAGAGCAGGGGTCCCCAGCCCCTGGGCCATGGACCAGTACCGATCTGTGATCTATTGGGAACTGGGCCACACAGCAGAAGGTTAGTGGCCACCAGATCGGCAGCGCCATTAGATTCTCATAGGAGCGGGAACCCTATGGTGAACTCCACCTGTGAGAGCTCTGGGTTGCGTTTATTAGAATCTAACTAATGCCTGATGGTCTGAGGTTGAACAGTTCATCCCAAAACCATCCCTCCCCCACTGCCCCCTGGTCTGTGGAACAATTTTCTTCCACAAAACCAGCCTCTGGTGCCAAAAAGGTTAGGGATGGAGGAAGCTGGGCGAAGGGGATGCTACATGGGATTATTTTTTTTTTTTTTTTTTTTTTTTGACACAGAATTTCCCTCATGTTGCCCAGGCTAGAGAGCATGGTGTGATCTTTGCTCACTGCAACCTCCACTTTTCTCCTGCCTCAGCCTCCCGAGAAGCTGGGATTACAGGCATGCGCTACCACACCTGGCTAATTTTCATATTTTTAGTAGAGATGGAGTTTCTCCATGTTGGTCAGGCTGGTCTCGATTCCTGACCTCAGGTGATCTGCCCACCTTGGCCTCCCAAAGTGCTGGGATTACAGGCGTGAGCCACCGCACCCGGCTTGTTCGTAATATTTTTTTTGTAGCTTCCTATAAATCTATATTTGTTTTAAAATGGAAAGTTAAAAAATTCCAATGAAGTGTGGCCACTTCTGTAACCGGCTCAAGTCCAGCTGCTCCCCATTCAAAGGCAGAAAACACGAGAAGCGAGGTGTGGTGGAAGGAAAGCACTTTTATTGATCCAGTGCTAGCAGCTGGAAGACGGCCAAGCTTCTGCCTCCAAGAAGCCATCTCTGTCTTCTGGGCTGAGTGGGGGCTTTAAGAAGGAAAGCTTGGTGCAGGAAGCCTGCAGAAGTGGAGCAGGAGGGTGTGGGTCTGTAGGTCCTGTTCTGATGGTCATCTTGAGCAGTCGCCCATCCCAAGGTCTGGTTTGAGTCACCCTGGCTCCTGCCTGGTAGTGGTGGGCTAACGGTTCATTACTCTAAGCGGGATGATTCTACAGCTCGGTCTCTCTGCCTGGTTTGTTTCAAAATTAGCCCCTGGAATTTCTTAGCAAGCACACAGTTAGAGAAGCGAGCACCGTGCCCAGGAGCACCTGGTGGGAAAGGAAAAGCAGAGCATTTCAAAGGATGCTTCAAGGCTAAAAGCAAAAAGCATTTCGAGGCTGCAATGGTCAGTTATAGTCCCACTCCTCAAGCACACCCTTCCCTTTCCCAGGTTCTTGTCCCTCTGTGTGAGTTTACACCTCTTGGGAAAACGTCACCACCACCTTCTAAGCTTTCCCGCTGAGGATGTGTAACGGCGTGGTTCAAAGCATGGGTCGTGCATAGGCTGAACAACAGTTCCTCTTGGCCTGGGACTTCATGGGTTTCCAGGTCGTGGGATTGTTTGTTTTCAGACTGAGACGGTCCCAGACAAACCAGGGGGAGTTGGGCACCCTAGCTTTTGATCAGTCAGGGTGGAGCTGGGTTT
This sequence comes from Cheracebus regulus, assembly GCA_963574635.1. NCBI lineage: Eukaryota > Metazoa > Chordata > Mammalia > Primates > Pitheciidae > Cheracebus > Cheracebus regulus. Next base: position 13,351 of record CAUYQU010005957.1, read on the forward strand.
GTCTTTATTCTGTAGCTTAGGAACTATGTGACCTTGAGAAAAATGCTAGACCCCTCTGTTCTGCTGTGCTCTCACCTGTAAAATGGAAATAGTCCAGGACCCTCCACCAAGAGCTGTCTGAGGATTCAGTGAAACCACACATGTGAGTGGCTGACACATGGCCTGCAAACAGCACATTAAATCTGAAGCCTTCATTGTCACTCTGCTACATAGTTGCCACTCTTCCCCCAGGGAGTGCCCCGGAGGCCCCAGGCTCTCCTGATCTCCCGGCACAGAGTGAGCTACATCTTCATCAATACTTAAGACAATGAACATACGCCCTGAGACTGAAGACAGCATATTGATTACACACCAGCCCCAGTGTGATAAAACACGTACGCACGGCGCTTTAATATGACTCTCTCTGGCCCATAAACTTGACCTACAGCTTGCACATGAGCTGGATCAGACATCAAACATTTCATGAATGCTTGTTTGTTTGCACTCTTGGAATTTAGAACAAGGCCTGGGACATGTGTCATTTTCTCCTGGGTGATTCTGTTCTCGGCAAACACATCTATTGTTCCCACTTTGATGTGCGTTTCTGGAATTTGGCATTTACTCCAGTCTCCAACCAACCCTGACCCTGACAAGGTGTTTTGCATCTGCTCAGGACTTGAGGGGATCCACCTATTTGATGGATGTTTATGGAGCACTCACTCTGTGCCAAGCAAGGTCCTGGGCCCTGGAAATAGGGTATTAAGCAATGTAGATCCAAGCCACAGTCCTCATGGAACTTAACAGTTTAATGATGAAAAAGGAAGGAAGGAAGGAAGGAAGGAAAAGGAAGAAAGGGAAGGAAAGAATGAGGAAAAAGGAAGAAGAAAAAAAGGATGAAAGAAAGGAAAAGGAGGAAGGAAGGGGAAGCAGAAAAAGGAAGGAGAAAAAAAGGAAGAAGAATGCTACTGTTTGACCCCCATTGTTCATCTGAGAAAACCTAAGCCCAGAGAAGTTAAGGTCTTTGGTCAGTCACCTAGCTAGGAGGTGGTGGAGCTGGCCACTGAACCTCTGTTCATCTGTCTCCAAAACCTCTGCTAGGTCTGAAGTGAATGGATGAAAAAAATGCAAGTGGAGACCCCAAGAGAGCCCTTTTGAGCCCCCAGGGAGAGTTGAAGCTTCTCTTTTCCTTCCTTTTATGATTCTTGAGAATCACTCAGATTGAAGATAAGAAACATGGCTCTCATTCAGCAACCCTGCTCCAGAGTCATCACGGCTCCTGAGCCAGCGCTTGCCTGGACCCTGATGGTTGGTGTCCTCACAGAGAGACTCTGTTTAAACCTCTTCTGCTCCAGACCTTCCCTCAGCTCCCACCTCACTCAGAGCAAAAGCCAGAGTCCAGCCGTAGCCTCCACCCACTGCCCTCCACCTCATCTCCCCTCCCCTACTCACCCTACCCCAGCCACAGTGGCCTCCATCAAGCTCCTCAAACACAACAGGCGTGGGCTAGCCCCAGGGCCTTTGCACCTGCTTTTCCTTCTGCCTGGAGCACTCTTCCTCCAGACACCTGCACAGAGTCCTTCCTCTCCCTAAGGTCTTCACTTGTGTGTCACCTCCTCTGTGCAGCCCACTGTTGGAAACAGATACTCAGTGCCGCAAAGAAAAATTAGCACTGAGACAAAGGATCTCTCAGCAAAGCAATTTTTACTTCCTGGACTGCAGGAAGGGTACCCTTGCTAGCCATCTTGCCCAAAGAGTACAACAAACAAAGGAAAAGCAGACATATTTATCCCTTATGCATTTGGGGTTGTCCTTACTGCTGTGTCTGATCTCCGTTGGTTAGAGCCAGACCGCAGAATCTAAACTGAAACCTGATTGGCTAACAACTTAAAACTTTTTTAAACAGGTAAGGGTCATTGCTGCGAGCTGGGACATGCCTGTGAGCATGTCCAGCACAGACACCTTGGTTGAATTACAAAGACATAGAATATACTATGTGCCTGTAAGCATGGCATGTCTGACAGCTACATAGGGTAGGGCTTAACAAAGAGTAATTAGCACACTTATGATTTATTCTTTAACAAGAAAGGAAACTTTGAAGAGGAACTTTTACTTCCCACACCCACCCCGACCACCTGGCTTCTAAGTAGAGCCTTGCCTTTCTTCCCTTCTTCATTTCCTCATAGCACTTTCATTATTTGGCATCTTTTTTGTCGTCTTTACCCCGCTAGCAGGTTTTGTATGCTTCTCTCACCACCTGGATGTAACTCCATGAAACAAGATTTTCGTCCATCTTGTTTGTTGCCATCCCCAAGGCCTTGAATGTGACTGGAACACAAAAGGTGTTTACCAGGTGTCTGTGGATTGAAGGGGTACATGGTAGCTGAGGATAGTGACATTCACCTGGGTTGGGGAGTCATGTTTGAGTCAACGCAAGAAAGATAAAACTGAGCCGCCAGGAAAAGATGTGGCAAACAGCACATGCAAAGGGCCTGGGGCAGGAGTGAGCAAGGCAGGGTGAAGGAACAGCAAGGAAGCCTGTGTGGCTGCAATGGAGGGAGCTGGGGAAAGGCTGGGAGGTCGGCAGAAGCCAGGCCATGCAGGGCCCTGAAGGCCATGATGAGGAGTTTAGATTTTATTCTAACAGCAATGGTTTCAGCATGGGAGGGTGACATGATTTGATTTGCATTTTAAAAGCTCAATCTGGCTGGGCATGATGGCTCATGCCTATAATCCCAGCACTTTGGGAGGCTGAAGTGGGAGGATCACTTGAGGTCAGGAGTTTGAGACCAGCCTGGCCAACAGGGCGAAACCCCATCTCTACTAAAAATACAAACATAGCCAGGTGTGGTGGCAGGGTCTGTAGTCTCAGCTACTTGGGGGGCTGAGGCAGGAGAATTGCATGAACCCAGGAAATGGAAGTAGCATGGAACCAAGATTGCATGATGGATGATGGGGCTCGCTCAGGGAGGCAGTGGCAGTAGAGAAACGCGCGCAGACTCAGGACACACTTTGGAGATAGACTCGGCATTGGAGCTGCTGCGGGGAGTCCATGTTGAAATTTGAGAACAGTGAGTGTGGCTTTGCTGGGTAAGGCTCTTGATCCCAGGGACCTCGTGGAAGGCAGAGGGGACAAAATGTAATCCTGATAGTGCCCCCAAAGTGTTGCTTCCTTCGGGAGGCTCCAGGGGGTCCCTCCCAGGCTTCCCTACTGGGCTTCCTTTCTCTGAGATCATTCTTCGAGTTTGCACAAAGCTCATTTTTGCTAATTGATATAAATGACTTGCTTTTTGCTTCCGCACATCAGCGCTGTGCACTTCCGTATTAATTGGGCTGGAGGAGGAAAATTAAGTGCTCCAATTTGCCATCTTTCAAGATGACAAAATAGGTAGAGAGAAAATCACTCAGCTGAGAGAGAGGAGCTGTGAGTGCTGGAACCTTCTTTGAGGAGGGGGCAGGGGCTGCGCAGGGCAGGGGAACAGACTCCTGTGGGGAGCGGCCCCAGGCGGGGGAAGGAGGTGAAGTCAGTCTGCCAGCATCCCCAGCAGCCCTGCGGATGCCTCGTGTGTTTACAAAGGACACTGATTTTCAAGGGCAGGGTCTCATTTAGCTACATGGCTGCCCTGCAGGTGTCATTATCTCACCTCCTGCATCAGACAAGCGTCCGGTGGTTGTTAGTGACAAAAACAACCAGCAGACTTAGGCAATAACAGAAGGGATGGGCGCATAGCACTGAAAGTCCTGGCCAGGGCTGGTGGCTCATGCCTGTAATCCCAGCACTTTGGGAGGCCGAGGCAGGCAGATCACAAGGTCAGGAGTTCGAGACCAACCTGGCCAACATGGGGAAACCCTGTCTCTACTAAATATACAAAAATTAGCCAGGTGTGATGGTGGGCATCTGTAATCCCAGCTACTCAGGAGGCTGAGGCAAGGGAATTGCTTGAATCCGGGAGGTAGAGGTTGCGGTGAGCCAAGATTGCGCCATTGCACTCCACCCTGGATTATAGAGCAAGACTCTATTTCAAAAAAAAAAAAAAAAAAAAGTCCCAGGAAGGCTTCCAGCCTCAGGTAGGGCTGGATCAAGGGACCCAGTCAGTTTTTCCCAGCCACACAGTGGTGCTCTCGCCTCTTCCCCCACTGGTGGGGGGATGCCACCTACCAGCACAGCAACAGAGGAAAGACCTTCTCTTCCTGGTGGCCCCTGAGGACTTTGCAGGATTCACCTGATGGAACATCCCCGCACATGGCAACCTGGCCCTGTGTCCATCCCCGATCCACACACTGGAGTCAAGGTGATGGGATTTGCTCATGGTCAGGGCTATACCTGAGGTGCCTTGGTGTGAGTTGGAAAGGGGTGCCCCTTCCTCTCAGGAGAAACAGCTCTGTGCCAGGACACAAGGCTTGGTGGGAAGGGTCTCAGTCCCTTGTGTGGTGCACAGCATGCCCAGCTGTACCCAGTGGTCTTGAATATGCCAATTGCCAGGGCTAGATCTTGTCCTTGCATGGAGCTGGGTGTGGGGTTCACCCACCTGTAGCCCATGAACTGAGAGTGAAGGACGGAGGCTCCCTAAGGGATCATCAGGGCACTGGGCCCAGAACAAAGAGTTCATTCATTCATTTCCTATTTAGAAAATGCTCATTATGAACAGAGGAGAAAGTGGACCAAGCTCCCTGCCCTCATGGCACTTAGAGCCTAATTTGGGGATATAAACAAAAAATCAATGAATATATTAGTTATCTCATAATAGGGACCAGCAGAGTTACAGAGAAAAAGAGAGGGGGAGGGGAGGACAGGGTGTACAGTGTGGCTGGGGTGGCTGGGGATGGCCTCTCTAACAAGGTGACGTTTGAGTGAAAAGGGAGGAGGTGAGTCTTGTGGATGTCTTGGTGTAGACAATTCCTGTAAGACGGAAGGAAGTGTGAAGTCCCTGAGGTGAAAGTTGACAGGACAGTGGGGTGAGGCCAGTGGATTAAAGCCTTGTGGGCCATTGTGAAGTCTTAGGATTTTTTTTTTTTTTTTTTTTTTTTGAGACAGAGTTTCACTCTTGTCACCCAGGCTGGAGTGCAGTGGTGCAATCTTGGCTCACTGCAACCTCCGCCTCCCAGGTTCAAGAGATTCTCCTCCCTCAGCCTCCCGAGTAGCAGGATTACAGTGTTTGCCATAATGCTCGGCTAATTTTTTTTTATTAGTAGAGATGAGGTTTCACCATGTTGGCCATGCTGTTCTCGAACTCCTGACCTCAGGTGATCCACCCGCCTTGGCCTCCCAAGGTGCTGGGATTACAGGAGTGAGCCACTGGGCCGGCCCTGACTTTGGTTTTTGTTCTGAGTGATCTGGGAGCCACTGCAGGGCTTGAGCAGAGGAGGGGATAGGATCTGAGTTGGATTCCGGGAGGCCATGCGCCTAGAGGGGGTGAGCTGCAGGTATACCTGCCCTGCCATTAGAAGCATCCGGGCCATGGAGGGGAGGAGGACGGACTCTGGACAAGGACTCATATTAGATGTTTTTTTGAGACAGGATCTCTGTTGCCCCGGCTGGAGTACGGTGGCGCAATCATGGCTCATGGCAGCCTTGGCTTCCCGGGCTTAAGTGATCCTCCCACCTCAGCCTCCTGCGTAGCTGGGACCACAGGTATGCACCACCATGCCCTCAGATTCAATTTTTCAAGCGTGGCATGTGCTCTGTATACTTCCTCCTTCCCTTCTCTGGCACAGGCCCTGTCCTCTCCAGGAAGCCTCCGCCAAGTACAGACCATCTGACTGGGGCCAGCTGAGTTCACTGGTCAGACACTGCATGGTCCTTGGGAAGAGGGGCTGCGAGCTGGGCACCGAGGCTCCCTATTGTGACCCAAGCCTGACGCCAGCCTAGAGCAGGGAGAGGGGACTCAGCACAGCCCTGCCCCTCCTGGAAAAACTGCTCAGCAGTCCCTGGTCCCCAGATAGGAACAGCCTCCGTGAAGAAGCAGTTTCTTCCAGGGGTCTGCCTGTCCCATCATTTAGGTGACCTCAGGAGTAACTCCCAGCTGTTAGTCAAGATTCCTCTGGTTGCAAGGGACAGAAGCTCAGTTCAAACAGAAATAAGTGAAACGAGAAAGCCTCCTAGCTCATGTAATGAAGTCAGGCGTATTGGGCTTCTGACCCAGCTGGATGCAGGGCTCTAACAGTCTGGCCATGGTACAGTCGGTCTCCATCTCTGGGCTCTGCTGTTCTCTGTGTTGGCTTCGCTCTCAAGTAGATTGTCTCCATGGGGCACCATGACGACGCCCAGAAGCTTCTGGCGTCCATCCCCCAGTGCAGCAGCCCCAGGGCACAGAGAGCGTCTCTTTCCCAACAGACCCAGCAGAAGCCCCAGGGCAGGCTCCCATTGGCCCATTGTGGTCACGTGTCTGTGACAGGCCAGAGAACGGCCTCCACAAAAGATGTCTACATCAAATACCTGGAACCTGAGGTGCTCACTTATTTGGAAAAGAGGTCTTTGCAGATGTGGCTAAGCTAAGGATCTTGAGATGAAGAAATGATTCTGGATTATTTTGAGGTGGCCCTAAATACTGTCACGAGTCCTTATTAAAGGGAAGAGAAGACAGAGGAGGAGGCAATGCAGCCACAGTGGCAGAGACTGGAGCGATGTGGCCACAAGCCAAGGAATGCCCGCAGCCACTTGAAGCTGGAAAAGGGAAAGAACGTATTCTCCCCCTACTCTCTGAGCCTCCAGAGGAAGCCACAGCCACCCTGACTTCAGGCTTCCAGCCTTGAGGGCTGTGAGATGTGAATGTCTTTGTTGTGAGCTGCCCCGTTTGTGGCGACTTGTTGCAGTGGTCACAGGAAACAATGTCCTCCCACTTCCAATCAGAGTCCAGGAGGATGGAGCGTTCTGCGTGGCTGCCCTGGGGTCACACATGCCTCCAGCCCGGTGCTGGGTCAGCCCCACCTGGTCCACACCATGGCTCAGCCCGAGCAGGACCAAGTCCATAAGGGAAAGTCAAAGACGGGGGGACAGACACATCCAGACAGAAATCACAGATGCCGCTGTGGCTCCTTCTTCCAGAGCAGGAAACTGAGTCTGAGAAATGGGAGGCACCTCACCAGGGTCACGGAGCTCAAACTGGCCAGGAAAAGCTTTCAGCCCAGGGCTTCACATGCAGCTCCAGGGCAGGGTGTCTCTAATCATCCGCCTGTAACACTCTGAGAAGTTCCCTGGAGGCACTGGGTCGTGGGTGAGGTCCCTTGTCTCAATAAGACCAGTCTCATATGCGTCCCCCAAAAGCAATTTGTGCAGTAAGGAGCAGCCCAGGAGGCCCTTCTCTCCACACCCCTCATTCTCCAAGGGCGGCTGACACCTGTTAGCGCTCCATCCCCGGTTTGGAAAACACAAATGTGCAGTGAGGAATGCAACTCCCTGAGCAGGCTGCTCTCCTCCCCGACTGAGAGGACTGCATGGCATGGGGAGTGGGTGAGGGGAGGAGGAGAAGGGGACGGGACATGGGAATTAGGTTGCCAGGAGGGCGTGGCTTCCCTCTGTTCTCTGCCAGAGCCCTGAGGTTCCCCTCTATCTTTCTGGGGTGCAAATTCACATGTCTCCACCAATGTGCCTGTGTGTCTGCCCAAGCACCTACCCATGGGGACACTGGTAGATACACACATGTGAGCACAAACCACATGTGTGTGCAAAGCCTGTCTACAACACATGCCTGTGCCTGCACACACATACACTCCACGTATGCACACACGTGGAGCCTTTCCCACCATCTCACACACAGGTGCACACCCCTGAAACAGTTCAATGCAAACACCCCACTGTCTACACATATCCCACAGACATGGGTCACATCACTGATTCTGAGACCAGACAGCCTGGGTCCAACCCCCAGCTCCACCACTTCTGGACCTGTGATTTGGGTCATGTGGTTTAACCCTTTCAAGCCTCAGTTTCTTCAGACCTAAGAAACCATCTCAGATAAAGTTGTCATGGGGGTTTCGTGAGTCAATGTGTGGAAATGCTTAGAAGAATGGCCGGCCAGTAACAGGCTTGAAATAAACGTGAGCCCTAACCACACAGCTCCAATGCATGTCCATGCGCTTCCACATATGCACATGTGTGCACCCACATGCGTGCACCTGCGTGGATGTCTGGCCCATGTACCACAGACATGGAGATGCACATTCACATGTGTGCAAACAGGTGAAGCCCCCAGAGATCATGCTGCGCCACGCCACACCTGTGCATAGCACTCATGCGTCAGCATCCCCACCCAATCACAGAACATATATGCAGCTGTGCACATACAAATGTGCGCCCATATGTATATGCCCCCTGCCCCCCCTCCACATCCCTCCTCTTCTCAGTGGGGCCAGCTGCTCTATCCCCACTGTCTTGGCCCCAACACAGTGTCCTGCAGACCTGGACATCCTCAGGAGCCCGAGGCAGAGGGAGGTGGCTGCCCTTGGTTGAGCTCTGTGGAACTTTCTTGGATTCTCTTTGTGGACTCACAGACTCATGGAACATTTGTGCTGGAAGTGCCCTAACCTGATCAGGTCTCAAGTTGTAAAGATGGGGAGACAGGTCCAGGGAGGGGCACCGCCTTTTCCATGGTCACCCATGGAGCCAGTGCCTAGAACCCACCTGGTAGTCACTGATCAGGTCCACGGCAGGGAGAGGAGCGTGGGTGATGCTGGGAGGGTGGCAGGGTGAGGGGCCTGGGCATTATGCTGAGATGGCTACACCACAGGGGCCGGGGCAGAGCCCCAAGGAGGCCTCAGACCCAGACCCAGGAGCCTGGATGAGAGCCGGGAGTCTCCAGGGCCGGGGTAGGGTGAAGGCATTTGTCTATATTCAACTGATGTTCACCAGAGGTACAAGGTAATTCAATGGGGAAAAGAAAGTCTTTTCAACAAATGGTTTAGAAGTAAATGAATATTCAAAAAGAGTAAAAAAAAAAGAACTTCAACCTCTAACTCATACCATACCAAAAATAACTTTAAATAGATCACAGACTTAAACATAGACGCTGAAACTCTCAAAGTTCTAGAAGGGAACACAGGTGAGAACCTTTGAGATTGGGAACACAAGCATTCCTTAGATAGGATGTAAATAGCACCAGCCATCAAAAAAGATGAATCGGGCTGCATTAAAATTAAAAACTGCTGCTTTTTCTTTTATTTCTTTAAACTTGTGCTCGACAAAAGGCTTGCAGTGCGGAGGCTGCAGAGCTGAGCTTCCCTTCCCGAGGCCTTGCTCGTGCCAGGTGGTCAATCCTCTCCTGCAAATGCAGCACTTGCTGAGTTCCATATCATCTTCTTCCCTGGCGTCTTCAGGCCGGGGATTGTATCGGCTTCCCTTCCCTCTGAAGCTAGTCCTGGGGGTTGTCACCATCTCTTTTAGGGTCCCTTAACCTGCTGTCTCCTTGTAAACACTCCCTCCGTTATACACTCCTGAGTTTCCCTCTGGAGATCTGCCATCTGCTTCCTGCCGGGATCCTGCCTGGGACAGACCTGTCACAGTAGCAGATATGACGTTTGTCTGGAGGCTCAGACACAGATATGTCAGCAGAATAAAGTTCAACTTCCTAGCCTGTGGGGGCAGAGCAAGGGTTAAGGGGAAAGGGTTACCCTCGGAAGCATTGGCTTTCAGACCTGGGTCGGGCAGGCCTGCCTGCCTGCCTGCCTGCCTGCCTTCCTTCCTTCCTTCCCTCCTGCCTTCCTTCCTTCCTTCCTTCCTTCCTTCCTTCCTTCCTTCCTTTCTTCCCCTCCTTCCTCCCTCCTTCCTTCCTGACTTTTTTCCTTTGTCCCTCCCTCCCTTCCACCATCCGTCCCTCCCTCCCTCCTTGCTTCCTCCCTCCCTTCCTTCCCACCCTCTCTCCTTCCTTCCCTTCTTTCCTCCTTCCCGCCTTCTTTCCTTTCCGTACCTTCCTCTTTTTTTTTTCTAGGATTTTGCTCTGTCACCCAGGCTGAAGTGCAGTGGCAAGATCATAGCTCACTACAACCTTGAACTCCTGGGCTCAAGTGATCCTCCCACCTCAGCCTCCTGAGTAGCTGGAACTATAGGTACATGACACCACATCTGGCTAATTTATTTTTAATTTTTTGTAGAGATGGGGTCTCACTATGTTGTCCAGGCTGGTTTTGAACTCCTGGGCTCAAGTGATCCTCCCATCTTGGCCTCCCAAAGTGCTGGGATTCCAGGCATGAGCCACCACGCCCAGCCCTTCTCTGCCTTTTTGTTCTATCTAGGCCCTCGAGGGATTGGAGGATGCCCACCAGTACCGCGGAGGTCCATCCACTTTTATCGGTGTGCAGATTCAAATGCTCATCTCTAGAGAAGCATCATCACAGACACACCCAGAAATTGTGTTGGACATTTGGCATTCTTTGGCCCAGTCAAGTTGACACATAAAATTAACCATCACAGTCAGTGTCACTCAAGCTTGCAACCCAGCTTAGTCACTTTAAATAAAGCAAAACAGACAGTGAATGGCAAGGAACAGATGATTAATACTGGTTCCTTCCCTTTTCCCGTCTTCTGCCTGGAGCCTTAGTTGTATCATCTGTCAAATGGGGCACTAGTCTTCGCCTGGCAGTAGCTAGAGGTTACTTGTAACTTACAAGTGGTGGGAGACCCAATTTAAACTTGCTGAATGAGAACTTACTGGCTCATAGAAAGCCCAGCTCAATCCTGATGCTGACACTAATTTCTGGACTCTCATATTATCTCCATGGTGGCTTCACTCTAAGGCAGATTTTCCCCTGGGGTCAACAGGGACAATCCCTCAGCAGCTCTGGATGAATATCCCAGCTTAGCCACCCCAGCAGATGGCGGGCACCTCTTTCCCCACAGAGATGAATAATCCTTGGTCCAGCTGCTTTTGGAGTGACTTGGTTCACAGGCACAACCCTGAGAGCCAATCACCACAGCCAGGAAAATGGGATGCTCTGATTGGTCAGATCTTGATCCCATGATAACCTGGGTCCACCACTGGCCCGCTCCACTCCCAGGAGTCACCACTGACAACAAGTAGGTTGCTTAGCAACCAGCTCCTGTCTCCTTTCTGTCATCCGGGACTGAAAACGCCCTGCCAAGTTTCCAGATATTGAATTTTAGGGTTCATTATCTGGTGTTTAGCCACAGCAGCTCCCTGGAGGAGAAGATGGCAGAGTGATTAAAACAGAGACTGTGAAGTTCAACAAACTATGGTTCAAATTCTGGCTGTTTCACTTATTCACTGGGTTGAATTTCTTAACTCTATGTGACTCAGTTTCCTTGTCTATGAAATGAGGTTAGTAATACTGTGCACTGCATGGAGTTGTAAACATTAAATAACATGCTTTAAACAGACGGCTTAGGGCCAGGCATGGTGGCTCATGCCTGTAATCCCAGCAATTTGGGAGACTGAGGCGGGCAGATCACCTGAGGTCAGGAGTTTGAGACCAGCCTGTCCAACATGGTAAAACCCCATCTCTACTAAACATACAAAAATTAGCTGGGTTAGATGGCTCATGCCTGTGATCCCAGCTATTCCGGAGGCTGAGGCAGGAGAATCACTTGAACCCGGGAGGCAGAGGTTGCAAGGAACTGAGACTGCACTACAGCCTGGGCGACAAAGTGAGTGAGACTCCGTCTTTAAAAAGGAAGAAAAGATGGCTTAGAACCACACCTCACTCTCTGAGGGAGCCATGTGACCTCACTAAAAGTGAGCTAAAAATTAGGAACTGGCTGGAGGAGGTGGCAGTCACACCAACCAGCCAGAGCCACCTCACCATCTCCACTCTACCCCTCCATCTCCCAGGGAGCAGCCTGCAGCCAGAGGACATTTCATTATTTTTATGTTATTTGTACACTAAAAGTTCTTGGTTAAGTACAGTGCTTGGCACATAGGAGGTGCAAATATTTGTTGAATGCATGAATCTAGGGCAGTCCAAGCAGAATCAATCCTTTGCCCACTCTTCTCAAACCAGGATGAGGCAGTTGGTGATGAGAACTTGCCTGCTCTGGGTCGGCAGATTCTGCCTTAGAAGCAAAATGAGCAAAGCCTGGCAGCCTATCCGATCTGCCAGACTCTTCTCCATGAATGCAGGGGAAGCTGCCACCTGCTGCATAATTCACCTGCTGTAGTCAGCAGCCCTGAATGCTGTGTTGGCAAAAAGCAAGCAGCCTGCAGAATGGTGTGTTTTTTATTTTTTTTGAGATGGAGTCTTGCTCTGTTGCCAGGCTGGAGTGCAGTGGTGAGATCTTGGCTCACTGCAATCTCCGCCTCCCGGGTTCAGGCAATACTCCTGCCTCAGCTCCCCGAGTAGCTGGGACCACAGCACGTGCCACCACACCCAACTAATTTGTGTGTTTTTAATAGAGACAGGCTTTCACCATGTTGGCCAGGATGGTCTCTAACTCCTGACCTTGTGATCTGCCCACCTCCGACTCCCAAAGTGCTGGGATTACAAGCATGAGCCACCACACCCAGCTGGAATGGTGTCTTCTTTTTACCAGCCATAAAACCGCCGTCTTGAGTGTTTATGTTTCCATGGCACTAATTTCAGAGGCAGTTCGCTGGTGGGAACTCGTGTCTGTAGCTCCCTTACACATCTACTTGTTGGGTGCATTCACCCCTGTCCAAATAAGCTGTGGAAGATTTACATCAACTTGCTATTAAAGTACAATTTTAACAATTCTTTTAAATGACAGCAGCATCTATGCATCAGCGGCATTACATGCTAAGCCTTCCCTTGGGGAAAGTAATCTGCTTCATTAAAACAGTCATAATAAAGAGGTTCTATAAATCAGCCTCTTTTATACAAAAACAGGATCTACAGTCCTTCAGCAGCTCAGCCCTAATACAGACAGACAACTCAGATGGGAGGTGAGAACCTGAGAGATATTGCCGTGAAGGGCAAAAGAAGCCAGTCTTAAATATTGTAAGCGAGGCCCGGCCAACCAACCAAAACTTGTTTTCTCCAGATTAACCCGGGGACATGTGGAGAAAAACAGATCCAATTTCCTTCTGTGACTAAACCTTCCCAAGCGCTCTGGGCCGGGGTTAAGGTCACCCTGACACCTCTTTCTGTGCCTTCAATGGGCTGGAAGATCCTCTGCTCACCTTGACCAAAAAAACTTAAATTCCTGAGCCAAAACCACCCAGCTTGCCGGAAACTCAGTTTCTCAAGTGTCTTCCATTTGTGCACCCCCTAACGAGTGCTGTTCAGCCAGTCTCAGGGCACCCCCTGTATGACTATGGAATATTTCTCTTGAAATGGACTCACTCTTCTAAGTTCAACCTCAGCCCATGCAGTTATGGCTGAGTCATCATGGATCTCATATCCTTGTTTTCTATTTTTTTTAAAGGTTGGCGAAAAAGTAATTGCATTTTTTTGTCATTACTTTCAGTGGCAAAACCCGCAACTACTTTTGCACCAACCTAATAATATGTATTGAAATGAATACATAGTGTAAAAGACCTTTATTACATGGCATGTAACGTTATCTCATGTGCTTTAGCGTCGCTGCTTGTGACCACTCATTTTCAGAAATGGTGAATTCACCCAGCATTGTAAAAGACCAGGTCCAAACAATCATTGTTTTTTGGGGGCTTGGTATTTCCCAGATACTTTGAAGGCTAAGACCTAATTCGCCGGTCTACAGACTTCTACTCAAGAGAAGTCTGGGTAGCAGATGCCCACAGTACCCCCTCCTCCAGACCTCTTCCTGGGACACCCTGACTCAGGTGACACAGGGGCATAGGGTGTGACAGATGACTAACATGGCTGTTTTAAAATTACAGATATAGCTGGAGTATGTGAGATCAGGAACTCTTTGGGAAAGTAGAGGGAGGGAGGGTGGGACCCTGAGAAGAATGAAGCTGGGGTCAGTCAATCCAGGTTCTTAGACTTCCGTCGGCGTCTCACCATTGCTGTCTCTTGCCTGGGCTATCGTCCAAGTCTCCTGGTTGGTTTCCTGGCTCTGCCCCCGGCCAGCACCTTGTGTTCTCCATTCAGCAGCCAGGGCGGGCCTTCCATCCTATTAGATCAGCTCGTCAGATTCCATCACTGAGTCCTCTAGGCTCCCAGCCTCTCATGCAGAATAATAGCCAAAGTCTTCCCCACGCCCTGCAAGGCCCGCCATGGCCTGAGCCCTCATCCGCTCTTCACACCCCAGCCCCTGCCACTCCCCACCTCACTCCTCTGCTGCAGCCACATGGCCTCCGTGCTGCTCCCCCAGCCCCTTGGGAACCCCCCTGCCTCAGGGCCTTTGCACTTACAGGTTCCTCTGCCAAGGCTGCTCTTCCCCAGATATCTCCCTGGCTCGTCCTCTCACTCCAGGCTCTGCAGATGTC
>CAUYQU010005958.1:0-63827 GCA_963574635.1 Cheracebus regulus
CCCGTGTGGCTCCTCTGCCGGGAATCTCCCGGTCTGTGGGCAACAAAAATTCGTCGGAAAGTGCGGCGTCCACTCGTTCTCTGCGCTTTCACTGGGAGTTACATTCCTGAGCTGTTGCTAATCGGCCATCTTGGATCTCTCCGCTTCTTGCCTCTTTATTCTCCCTCTACTCCATATAGAAGCCATCCTCCTGCTTCAAAATAGAGTCAGACACTAAGCAATAAAGCAATAAATCATGAGAAATTCTAAATGCTCCCTTTCTGTATTAGGCCATTCTCGCATTGCTACAAAGATATACCTGGCTAGGTGCAGTGGCTCAAGCCTGTAATCCCAGCACTTTGGGAGGCTGAGGCCGAGGCAGGTGGATCACCTGAAGTCAGGAGTTCGAAACCAACCTGGCCAACATGGTGAAACCTGTCTCTACTAAAAATACAAAAACTAGCCAGGCGTGGCGGCCTACGCCTGTACTCTGAGCTACTCGGGAGGCTGCGGCACCAGAATCACTTACGTGGAGGTTGCAGTGAGCCAAGATCGCACCACTGCACTCCAGCTTAGGTGACAAGAGCGAGACTCTGTCTCAAAAAAAAAAAAAAAAAAAAGACTCGGTAATTTATAAAGAACAAAGGTTTAATTGGCTTTTGGTCCCATAGGGTGTACAGGAACCATGATGCCAGCATCTGCCCAGCTTCTGGGGAGGCCTTAGGAAGCACAATCATAGCAGAAGGTGAAGGGGGAGCAGGCACATCACACAGCTGGAGTAACAAGACAGAGAGAGAGAGAGAGAGAGAGAGACAGAGAGAGACAGAGAGTGCTATACAGTTTTAAACAACCAGATCGCGTGAGAATCTATCACAATCACGAGGACAGTAGCAAGAGGGACAGTACTAAACCACTCATGAGAAATCTACCCTTCGACATGAGATTTGGTGGGGGCACAGATCCAAACCATATTTCTTTCCCAGCAATTTGTGTTTTAACCAGGAGCAAAGCCTTGAACTAGAGAAATAAAGTCATCTTCAGATATATTTAAGTATCAATACGTAAGATATGTGTGATTAGGTTTGATGGGAGGGAAAGGTTTTCTCTTGTCAAATCATACAGATGATGTTTCTGTTTTGCTGCTTCTTTTTTTCTTTTAATGTTCCTGTTTCCATTTCAGTGTGTCTCTGAGCACTAATGGTAAATGTTACCCACTATGAAGCCTACCTTTTTTTCTTTTTATTTGCACATGGCTAGTCATTCTCCTGATCATAACTATGTAGTGCATATTTTCTCCCCAAAAATGGGTGGCAGTCTTTCTAATACTAATTATGCTTAGTGCTCATGATTTTTATTGGATGTTTAGCATTCACACAGCTGTCAAGGAGGCATGATGACAAAGTGCTTTTCATTTTGTGTTGTGGTCACTCGATAACAACCCTGCTTCAGCACACACTTAGGCAGTACATGAGAGATGGTGGGTGACTTTTTATTCCACCAAGTCTGTCAAGTGGGCATTAAGCAGAAAATGAGGTTTAGTTTCCCATGCTGCAATAAAACATATGCTTTAAAAAGAAATACAATTGCCTTTGAATTACTGTTGCTTCATTTTATGTACTACAAGGTCTTCAAGCAAATATTTCTGCAAACAGTCTTTCAGAAAAGATGGAAATAACTGGCATTTGTAGAGCCCGTTCTGGTTTATAAAGCATTTTTACATTTATTGTCAGAGCCTGATTTCTCTACTCTCAGATGCTAGCAAGCAGGGAACTGAGTTTCACAGTTTTGAGATGGCCTCTGGGACATAGCTTTTGATCTCCCTTACCTCTAGAATGGCTACCAGCAGTTTTAATAATGTCCTAAATCACAGGTTTCCAGAAGTAATAGCAAACTTACCATTACCTGATATTTTTCTACCCAAAAATAATGCTATTCCCTTTGAAGCAAATAGCTCCCTACAAAGGCAAGTCAGCAAGGAAATGATCATTACAGAATGGAGAGGGATGTAAGAGGGTAAGGATAATTCCTTCCACCATATTTCATTCTTTCCTCTGTTTTTATTCCATGGTAGCCTGACTCAATATAATACTCTAAGCCAACAAATGCACTTACATTTCTTTGGGTCATCAATAAATCAATCACCGAACCTTACAGTTGACAGAAACATAAAAGATTATTAAGACCAACCAGCCAGATCTGTACTAGCCACCTTAGAAAGTGGTAAATTTAATCTTCTAAAGGGAGTGAAAGGATCAGGAGTTCAGGTTCCCAAGGACAATAAGCAGCCAAGGTCATAGTTAATAGGACCTGGTTCCAGCCCACCTCCCATCTCATCCCACCTTCTGAACATTCACTCAGGCTATTACAATGCTCAAGCATCTCCCATCTTAAAAAAAAAAAAGAAAAAGAAATGAAATAAAATGAAATGATCTCTAGGATTCCAATCACTCAATCTGAAGCTCAGTAAGTTTCAAACCTATCTCATCCAAAAATTTCCTTATAGCACCCCATAGTCATTCTCACCACTTCCTCCCTCCCAGATAATCCTTGACCTATTGATAGATACCTGGTCTATTCCCATCAGTGCTCTCCAAGTACTCTCATCCTCATCTCCAATTAAATCCTATTGACAAACACAATGAACATTTTTCAGTCATTTAATTGCAAGGCCGTAGCATTTGGCCTGTTGAATCCTCTTACTCTTTTGAGTGCTGTGACACTAGACTCCCCTGGCTTCCTCACGCCTCCCTCTGGTTTGCTCCAATGCCTTCCCAAGCTCCTTTTCCGGTTTCCCATCCTGGTTCCTGCACTCCTTTCTCTCTGCACCTCCCTGAGTTAGCTTATTCCTTTCCTGGTTTTCAACAGCTACTTTTATGCTGATGCTTCTCTAATGTGCATCTCCTGCCCAGATTTCTCCCCCAGCTTAACTCAGATATCACTTTTCTAAAAAAAAAAAAACGCACTTCCATTGTGTTGGTTAAATATATGGTCTTCTCTCAAACCATCTTCCTTCCCTACCCCATTTTTCATCTGATGTTTCTACCATCCACTCTTTCACCCAAGCTAGAGAGCCTAGAGGATCCTCTCTACTTTTCATCAACCTGATATTTAATCTACATATTTCTTGATTCATCTCTTCTCTTTATTCCTGAGATTATGTCTTTAGTTCATAACTCTGTCACCTACTGTCTGAACAACTGCCGCACCTCTAACTGATTGCCATACTTGCATATTTTCCTGCTAGAGTGCTTTATCTAAGATGACCATGTATGCACAGAGTAATATTCAAGATCCTTATTGTGGCACAAAGACTCTCAGTGCTTTAATCCCAACCTTTTTTTTTTATCCAGTCTCACCATTCCATTCTATCTGTTATGTCCTTCACGCTCCAGGAAAATGGAGCTCCTCAGGACTTACTGTTGTGGTCTCCATCTATGTGCTGGGTGCTCTGCTTGGAACACTGCCCACGTCCTCTTTTCCCACCTCCTTCATCTAGTTAAATAGCACAGGCTATAGAAATGAGTAGGGGAAACCACCTCCAGGAAACCATTGCTGACCCCCAAAGTGGGTTACTTGCCTTTCCCCGGTGTCCTCATAATACTTCCTGCACATTTCTACCCCAGAACTTGACCCCTTTTAAAAATTGTTTGTGTATGCAGGTAAATTTACCGTGAAACCAATGAAGCTTTAGGGTCTTCACTTGCATAGACCCCTTCCAAGGCTCTTAGCTACATATATATAATTTTGCATTCTTCTTCTTAATGAGGTTCCCAAATTTGTACAAGCCATAGGTCCCTCAAAATTCAGATCCATCCCTTTTGAGGGTCTATTTATTTTCTAGTCAATAAATTCTATAAGGGCAGAG
Source organism: Cheracebus regulus (assembly GCA_963574635.1). Classification (NCBI taxonomy): domain Eukaryota; kingdom Metazoa; phylum Chordata; class Mammalia; order Primates; family Pitheciidae; genus Cheracebus; species Cheracebus regulus. The sequence goes on from CAUYQU010005958.1 coordinate 3,845, forward strand.
CCTGTGTCTTATTTATCTTTGTATCAACTACATACATGAGGCAGTTAATAGTTGGTTGTTGAATGAATGAAGTACCTAAAAGTCTAATGCAAGATTGGAAATGAAGGAAAAGACCAACAATGGGTGCAAGCTGTGGCAAATGTGGAAGCAGAAGTCCAGAGCAAGGAGTAAGCTGAGAACAGTCAGAAGAAGGACATTATCTAGGACGCCAGGGTCAGGGCAAGGCAGCAAATCAGACCTCACACAGGGAGCAAGGGTCAGAAGCCAGGCAGGCAAACACAGGTCTGGAATGTGCAGATACTGGTAGGCAGAGCAGAGGAGTAGGTCCAAGTCCACTCCAAAGGCCAGGAACCAGAGGAGCAAGACAATGCTAGCAGGAACACAGAAACAAGACAGCAACAATGAGTAAGTACTTCCTGCATGGTTCATAGTTTTTCTATAGTTCTTTGGCTACAGAAACCATCCCGGAAGGATAGCCTGGCAAAGGCAGGGCAAGGATTTATAACAACCAGCCAAGTGATGGAGCATGAAAGGGAACAAAGGATTCTGACTGCCAATGTGTTTCCCACTTGAATTGCTGTCCAGGGAATATCTATTTCCAAACCTGAGCACCTACTAAAAATTAAATGATGAAAATACTGCTGAGTTCAGAAAGCCCTCTTTAAAAAAAAAAAAAGAAAAAAGAAATAAATAAAAATTCTGTTATCTATTCTGTTTTGAGGTGTTCCTTTAAAGATTTGCTTTCAATGATGTGACAATAAATGGTTATGTTGTAGTATGAAATCAGGACAGCAGTTATGTAAAGGAGGCAAAAATTGTTTCATTAAAATGCATGGAGAGAGAAGCGATGGATTCTAGTATAGATCCTGCTAGAGATGAGCAGATTACTGAGCACCAGGCACACAAGGGAGACAGATTAATGAAAAATAAATAAAAGAGTTTCAGAAAAACAGCATAAAACTGATCACTGGTCTGCTGCATATCGTAAAATATAAGCCCAAAGGTGAGTGGAAAATCATTTTATTTGGAATGTGGAGTTGAACGTTAATGTTATTTGTTTCTTTGCCTATTCTCCATTGCGTTTGTTTATCTTTTAGATAGTTAAAGATATATTTAATAATAAGAAACATCAATATAGTGCAACATCTAATGCAAGCTGCTTACCCTGGAAAAATGTCAAGGGCATGATACAGCTTTCTGAATGGTATGGATAATCACTGAAACTTGTAAATTAAAAAACTGACCCTTCTTGTCATGACTCTATTATGTGTTTTTTCTGAAGATCTTCATGGTTGTTACCATGAAGGGGAGGCCGCTTAAAGTATCAGGAGGAGAATGAAGTTTGGAGTCAGATGATGCAGGGTTCAGAAGCCAATGCTATTTAACATTCACACCGTGTGATTAAAACAAATCACCAAGTGTCTTTGAACTTCCATTTTTGGCAGGGAAAAAAATGACAACTGTCTTAATTAACTCAGAGTTGTCAGTGCATCTAAAGTGATATAAGGAAAAATAGTTTTTAAGAAGCTGCACAAACATAAATTGTAAACTATAGATAACAAACTCCATCTGGTTTCAGTTGGGTGTCAGTTTCATGCTAAATGAAGAATAAGAAGGCACACAGCAATCACCAGAAAATCACACCCACCATATATGTGTCGATAATCACAGTGTAAGACAGGTAGTGACTATTTTTTAAAATGATATTAGTTTCTAATTATTTACTTAATCATTTTTAAATTTGGCTTATAATTTCTATAATGCATAAGGTTAAACAAGTCACCGCTTTTGAATTTAATAAGCTACATTATTTTTTATCATTATATATGCTTCTGAACATTTATATGCTTAATCAAGGGCTTAAAAGTTTTAAGTAAGGTAAAAATAGCTGGATTATATGCAAAAGCTCTGAAAAAAATGTAGAAAAATGGTTGCAACTGTAAGATGGAAATGAAACTCTGTGAAAATAAGCAATGAAAAATGAGAATGATACTGTGACAATTCCCAATACTGGAGCAGTCCTCCACAGTTCATGGACCTCTTTCCCCAAGAGCAAACTTAGAAGAAGGAGGTTAATGAGAAGAACTACCCCTCTCATTGCTGTATTTGTCCTTGGGGCCACAGCTAGTAATCACACGTCCCTTCTCCACTCTCATTCTAACTTCCCCTCACTCTCAGCTGTCACCTCTATAGGTCTTGGTGGCTTATCTGAAAGTAAGACCCAAATGTTTATTCCTGAGGGGCCTGGGCCACTGGTATTCATACCTTCTCAGGCCAGAGCAGATACACATATCTGTTTACATTTATAATTGGTTAAGGAAGTAGCAAGAGGTACCTAAGTACATAGTCTGCATTCCACATGGTTTCCTCCCATCACCCACTGCGTAAAAGCAGCCCTACCTCCACCTGTTGATTAGGGACAATTACCCCTTCCAAAATAAGGACTTCTGCTTTTCCTCCTGGTTTCTAACTAGAGTCCAAAGGGCCAAGAACAATGAGAATTTGAGTTCAATGGGATCCTTGCTGTGTCCCCAGCAAGAGTATGCCCACTTTGTGGACAAGGACCTCTAATCCTGCAAAGTCCAGAGTTGTAGGGATGAGAAGCAATGTTTCCTTAGGTGCGTACTGAGAGTGATGGTAACTGGGAGCATTCCTGCTTCAACTCTTTGTGATATGGTTTGGCTGTGTCTCCACCCAGATCTCTTCTTGAATTGTAGTTCCATAATCCCCACATGTTGTGGGAGGCATCCGGTGGGAGGTAATAGAATCATAGAGGTGAATTTTTCCATGCTGTTCTCATGATAGTGAATAAGTCTCATGAGATCTGATGGTTTTCTAAAAGGCAGTTCCCCTGCACATGTGCTCTTGCCTGCTGCCGTATGAGACATGCCTTTGCTCTTCCTTCACCTTCCACCATGATTGTGAGGCCTCCCTAGCCACGTGGAACTGTGAGTTCATTAAACCTTTTTCTTTATAAATTACCCCATCTCTGGTATTTCTTCATAACAGTATGAGAAATTACAGTAAATTGGTACCAGAGGCTGCTATAAGGATACCTGAAACTGTGGAAGCAACTTTGGAACTGAGTAACAGGCAGAGGTTGGAACAGTTTGAAGGGCTCAGATGAAGACAGAAAAATGTGGGAACATTTGGAACTTCTGAGCTGGGACAGCTCACAAGACAGGAAGATGTGGGAAAGTTTGGAACCTCCTAGTGACTTGTTGAATGGCTTTGGCTGATATGATATAGACAATAAAGTCCAGGCTGAGGTGGTCTCAGATGGAGATGAGGAACTTGTTGGGAACTGGAGTAAAGGTCACTCTTGCTATGCAAAGAAACTGATGGCATTTTGCCACTGCCCTAGAAATCTGTGGAACTTTGAAATCCAGAGAGATGATTTAGGGTATCTGGCAGAAGAAATTTCTGGCAGCAAAGCATTCAAGAGGAAGCAGAGAGTAAAAGTTTGAAAAATTTGGAGGCTGATGATGCTATAGAAAAGAAAACCCCATTTTATGTAGAGAAATTCAAGCCAGCTGCAGAAATTTGCATAAGAAACAAGGAGCCAAATGTTAATCACCAAGACAATGGGGAAAATATCTCCGGGGCATGTCAGAGACCTTCACAGCAGTCCCTCTCATTGACAGAACCCAAGGCCTAGAAGGGAAAAATGGTTTCCTGGGCCAAGGCCAGGTACCCACTGCTGTGTGCAGCTTCAGTACTTAGTACCCTGCATCCAAGCTGCTCCAACTGTGACTTAAAGAGGCCAAAGTACTGCTCAGGCCCTTGTTTCAGAGGATGCAAGCCCCAAGCCTTGGCAGCTTTCACGTGGTATTGGTCCTGTGGGTGAACAGAAGACAAGAATTGAGGTCTGGGAACTTCTGCCTAGATTTCATGACATAATAAAATGCCTGGATGTCCAGGCAGAAGTTTGCTGCAGGGGCGGAGTCCTCATGGAGAACTTCTGCTAGGGCAGTGCCGAAGGGAAATGTGGGGTTGGAGCCTCCACATAGAGTCTCCATTGGATCACTGCCTAGTGGAGCTATAAGAAAAACACCACCATCATCTAGACGCCAGAATGGTAGATTCCCCAAGAGCTTGCACTGTGCACCTGGAAAAGTTGCAGACACTCAATGCCAGCCATGAAAGCTGCCAGAAGGGAGGCTGTATCCTGCAAAGCCACAGGGACAGAGCTATCCAAGGCCATAGGAGTCACCCTCTTGCATCAGCATGACCTGGATGTGAGACATGGAGTCAAAGGAGATCATTTTGGAACTTAAAGGTTTAATTAATGCTCTATTGGATTTTGGATTTGCATGGGGCCTGTAACCCCTTTGTTTTGACCAATTTCTCCCATTTGGAAAGGGTATATTTACCCAATGCCTGTACCCCCATGGTATCTAGGAAGTAACTAACTTACTTTTTTATTTAATAGTCTCATAAGCAGAAGGGATTTGCCTTGTCTCAGATGAGACTTTGGACTTGGACTTTTGAGTTAATGCTGGAATTAGCTAATACTTTGGGGGACTGTTGGAAGAGCATGATTGTGTTTTGAAATGTGAAGACATGAAATTTGGGAGGGGCCAGAGGCAGAATGATATTGTTTGGCTGTGTCCCCACCCAAATGTCATTTTGAATTGTAGCTCCCATAATCACCACATGTCATGAGAGGGACCTCTTTGGAGGTAATTGAATCATAGGGGTGGGTTTTTCCCATGCTGTTCTCATGATAGTGAATAAGTCTCAAGAGATCTGATGGTTTTATAAAGGGCAGTTCTCCTGCACACACACTCTTGCCTGCCTCCATGTAAGTTATTCCTTTGTTCCTCCTTTACCTCCCATCATGATTGTAAGGCATCCCCAGCCACATAGAACTGTGAATCCACTAAATCTCTTTTTCTTTATAAATAACCCAGTCTTGGATATTTCTTCATATCAGTATGAGAGTGGACTAATACACCTTGGTTTCAGGATCCATGTATTCTTGCTATTGGGGACATGGCATCATATACAGGTGTCTAAATTGGTGCAAGTATTACTTCTGGAACAGTGACATTTCTTCCTTGCAAAATATTGCCTCCAAAGCAGGACTTCATGTGGGCCTTCAGTTTCTAAGCTCTTTTTAAGCCAATTCTTTCTACATGGTGCATTTTTTTATATTTCCATTGGATTCCAGTGTCATAAGCCTACTCTCACAATTCCTTTACTGTGAAGGTGGTCCCTGGACAGATACTATGTTGTGTAGAATTCCATGTCTGTGGATCAGCCATTGTAGAAGCCCCTGGGTAATGTTGCTGACCAAGACCCTGAGGGAAGAAAAAGCAAACCCATACCAGGAACAGGTGGAATAAATATCTGATCATTAGAAGACAAACCACTGATAGCTCCCAGGATAGAAGGGGTCCAATGTAGCCCAAACTTGCCCCAACAAGGTGATCTCCTTGAGGAGGTGTTATATCAGGTGTTCAGCATTGATCTATGTTCTGGCAGTTTGGGCATTCAAACAGTGTAATGGCTAGGTAAGCCTTGGTAACTGGAAGCCCTATTTTTGGGCCCACATGTAGCCTCTTTTTCTGCCACCATAATCATTCCACTCATGTGCCCATTGAGCCACTTCCATGATGGACAATTATGGCATTAATTGGTTGAGTAATTTTGTCTATTTGGTTGTTCAGGACTTTTCTATGGTAGATGCTTTCTGGTGTGCATTAACATGTGATATAAAAGTCTTCACACTTGAGGCCCATCCCACATGTCCATCCACATGCCTCTAACCCCAGGCTTCCTTGTCTCTAATCTCCCAGTTGTTTGTCTTTTATGTCCCTGACCAGCTGTGGCCACTCTTCTTCTGCATGTAGTGAATGACTGGATGTACCACTTACAGCTTCACCCATTAGGAGGATTTCCATTCATTGCTGTCTTTCAAAGCCCCCCTTTGAGTGGCTGTAATGCAGGCACTGTCCTTTTTTGGCTGCGCTAATTTATTTAGCCAGCCCATCTGTAAACCAAGTTCAAGGTTTTTCATTCACTTTGAGATGACCACATAAGACCCTCTTATATGACCATAAATGTGAGCGTGGAGAGGGGTGCTAGTACATTTATGATAGGTGACAGCAGATCTGGGCCACCTGCTTATAAAGCTGATTCATGCCCTTTGGTCTGGGCTGAATCTTAGGTGTGCAATTTCCATCTTAAGATGCATTGTTGCTGGTTTCCTGTGACCACATAATGCATGGTCACTTGGTACCATATAGTCAAACATCCTGTTTCAATCAGGACACTGTAATACGCCAATGTCTTAGTTCATTTCATGCTGCTATAACAAAATATCTGAGACTGGATAATTTACAAAGAACAGAGATTTATTTCTTACAGTTTGGGAGGCTTGGAAGTCCAAGATTGAGGGGCCTATATCTGGCAAGGACCTTCTTGGTGCTTGGTGCTTCCATGGTGGAAATGGAAGGGCAAAAGAGCAAAGTCTTGTTCAAGAGAGCAAAAGGCACTGAACTCATCCTTTTATAAAAACTCACTCCCACAAAGCAAACCCACTCCTGATAATAATGACATTATGAGGGCATAGCCCTCATGACCTCATCACCTCATAAAGGTCCCACCTCTCAATGCTGTTGCACTGGGGACCTGGTTTCTAATGTGTAAACTTTGAGAGACACATTTAAACCACAGAAGCCAGAAACGTTCTCAAAATAACTGGGTAATTTTCTACTGAGATGCCATAGCCTTGTTACAGAATTCCAGGGCTCTTCATTGTGATTCTCCCTCTGGGTCTTGCCAGAAGTCCCATGCTGAATCTTTTCCTACCATCAACACCTCGAACTCCAGTGGCCGTATCATATGGCCTCAGCAGTAGAGCTGATTGCATCACACCCTGGATCTGCTGGTCCAATACGTGGGCTAGAGCAGGAGTCTTATAAACTTTACTGAAACTATAGTTCCCTGAATCTTCATAAGGTTTATTTTCCAATCTTTGAAAAACATGTTCTTAACAAAGGCTCCCAACGTACTAGCAACCTCTTGCTTGTCCTGCCAAAGCTACATGATGTTATCAATATAATGAATAAATGTAACAAACCACAGGATGTTCAGGTGGTCCAAATGTCTTCAGATTATACTATGATAAAGAGTAGGAGACTTAACATAGCCCTGGAGCAAAACTCTAGATAAATAATGTCCATTCCACAATCTGAACTATTTCTGATCCTCTTTTCTGGTTGCAATAGAAAATATTTCACCAAGTCAATGGCCATATACCATGTAGCTGAGGATTTATTAATCTACTCCAGTCATAAAAACATGACCAAAACAACAGCAGTGGTTGGGACTACTGTTTGATTGAATCTGTGCTAGTCTACTGTCTTTCTCCAGGATTCATTCAGGTTGAGCAGGACCCAGATTGGTGAATTAAATAGAGATGATTGAGAGTATCACCCCTGCAGTATTTAGGTCTTTAATGGCAGTACTAATCTCCACTCTTCCCCAGGATGCGAAATTCATTTTGATTTACACTATTGGCCTTGGAGGGGTGGGAGTTTTAAAGGCTTCTTCTTAACCTTTCCCACCATGATAGTGCCTATCCCATAGCCAAAGATCCAATGTGGGAGTTACTCTTTAAGTATATCAGTTCTGGTAATGTACGCAGACACCAGAGAAATAACCACTGGGTATGTCTGCATACCCATAAGCCAGCTGGAAGCCAGACATTAACCAGTGCTATAGCGCTTTTCTGTCTCATTTCCCCCCACTCTAACAATGGGGTCCACAATGATGCTTTGGAGCTCCGGTGACAATTTATACCTTGTTAACATAGACCCCAAAATGTCTGAGTATTCCTCTTTCCCCAGTGTACAGTCACCCAAGTAAATGGTCATAGGTCTTTTTGAAGAAGGACTAGAAGAGCCATCACAGCATATTCTGGCTACAGTATTGCAAGGTCCTTCTTCCTGGGGAAACAGCCACTCTTCAGTCAGTGAGCTCTAGTTTTGAAAACTGGCTCATATCCAAGAACAGAGGAAGAGCTTTTTTATTGGAGAATCACCTTCATGCTCCTGCTGTTCTGTTCTTGTCTTCTGATTAAAGATGTGCAGCAGCAGCTTTATTGGCTGCCTGTCTATGCTGTCCCTAAAGATACCCTGCTTTATTCACTGTTTTCACAACCGCCTGCATGTCAAGCCTCTTCGACTGCACCTCTAACCTTGCTAATCATTATAGTCATTCTGACCTCTCAGCTTCAGGCAGTTAGATACCGACATCTGACCTCTCTTGAAGTCGAAGAAGGGATTATTCCCATGGTTTTTAACGAGCCCAGCCCTGGGACCCACCTGTCCTACCATCTACCCTGACCTGCAGAGGAGGCTCTCCACTGGGTTTAGAAAGGCTGGTGCCATCTCACTGGCACATTTCTGATGGCCATGGTGTGTGGTGTGCCCTCTAGACCCTCCCATGGACCCTAAGACTCCAGTAGGCCTTAGGGTCTCACTTAACGTATTCATTCCATCTGGCCCATTTTCCTAAGTCTTTTCCTTTCTTTCTGTCAGAAAAACTCAGCTATTTTTACTTTTCTTCTCATGGCCCATTGCTTCCTTCAGATTTCTAGGAGTCACCCTAGCAGCAATTCTGCCCCATCTCCTAGGATCCTTGCCAGCGTGTTAAATTTCATGTCCCTTGAAAGTGCCCCCAAGTCAATGAATTCTGGTTTAAACAATCTTTTGTCTGGTCCCCTTAATGAAGGCCCCTCAGAATCCAATTCCAGTGATATTCCGCTGAATCCTCCTGGTACTTGCAGGATTGCAAGTACTGGTACTTGCCAATACTTGCAGCTCCTTCAGGGTGTAATCTTTTTCCTCCCTTATCAGGCCTCGTATATCTCCAGCCAGATTATGCTGGAATCCAGCCAGGTTATGCTGGAATTTAACCCAAGTTGTGAATCTAACAGCCAGGAGAGGAGATGGGGGCAAGTGCTAGTGTGACTAGGGAGGGGTGGGCCACCCTGTAGGCTCTGAGGATTCAAGGTTTCTGCAGAGCCACAATTCTTAGGGGCATCCATGCAAATGTCTCTATCCCATATTTCAGGGTCCCACACTTTCCTAGTCAAAAACCTGAAGTTAACATAACAGATATGCCTTTGCTGAGCATTTAAATGCATCCCAAACTCTGAAATTCCATTGCATTCCGAGTCTGCCTCCTGGCTGTGTCCAAACTCCCACTGAAGTTGAAAGGGGCCTCTTTGTAAACTACCAAGTCCTCTGGAGCTCAGATTTAGCCTTTAGCTCTTTTTAACTGCCTCAGTTTCTCTTCAGGTGTCCCTCACTCCCAAAGGCATCATTACCACCAGCCAACCTCACTGTTATTATAGATATTATTCCCTCATATCTTTTAAATAACTGGATCATTGCACTGATAAAGGTGTTTCTCTCCACCAGGACATTTTCCTCCAATCATCACAGGAGAAATCTTCAGCAAGTGGACCACTACCTTGTGCCAGGGATTATCTATGTCCCATGTTCTATTCAGGCTGGGATCCCTCTTACCAACTAGGCAGTAAGTGAGCCAGTCACCAAATCTTATCTTACTATTTCCTCACACCACTTCTCGTACTACCTGTGTCAATTCAGATGCTCCAAGAAACAGACACCAAAACAGAATGAGATGCACAAGAGATTTATTAAAGACATGCCTGTGAAGGAGCAGGAATAAGTAGAGAGAACCTTCAGACAGCAATGCATGTCTGACAACAGTGGAGAAAAATTGGGTAGGAAGAACATGAGATTGCAGGGCAGTTCTGAGAACAGCCAGGCCAACATGGAGACCCCAAGCAGGGCTGCCTGTGAGGGGAGTCAGGCACCTGCCTGGCACCAGTAACTCTGCCGTGTTCAGTCATTGCTTGGGAGCAGCCAGGGAAAGCATGGCCTCAACACAAACACCTTGGCAGATCTGAAGGTACAGCCACAGCTGCTAGAGGCTGCATGCCAATTCTGCTCCCGCAGCAAGTTCTCTCAAAGGAAGATCTGAAAAGTGCTTCTCCATGGCACCACATGCATGCAACAAAACACACATAGAATGGCATATTCGAGCAAGAGACTCAGGTATGAATGAGTCCTATTAATGCCTGATATACATTAATGCATATTAATGGGCATCAGAACTAATCACCACCTTGGAATGATTGACACTCTGTTCATGCAGGGCTAGATAAATAAAATCCTCAAGGATTCTAGCCTTGAATCCTCAGGGCTAGAAAATAAAAATTGTTAAAAATGTAAATATTAATAAAAATTATGACTTCTCAGAATGGTATATGTTACACCAAATTATAGCTATTATTAAGCATCAGTAAAGATGGCAATAGTGATAGTTGCCTTTTCTGATGAAGCAATTCGAGATTAATTGGCAATAAATCTGCAAGAAGTGCTTCAATCAAATATAGAAACAGCTCAGATCTGTACATTTGTTCTCATGTTTTCAAACATTGCTTACCATGCCTTTGTTAAATATATATTATATTTATTCCAAGGTACATATTGTGAGAGGGGCATAAAGTAGCAATTTGCTAAAGATACGCACACACAATGCTTTATCCTGTCTTTTAAATTTCTCATAGATTTTTTTCTTTCCCATTGAATACCTTCTTTTTTCTGCACCTGAAAGAATTTTAAAGCAGTTACAATATGGTTCTGGAAGAAGGCAATTACAGGTGTGATGTGAAGATTGTATCTTCATAGCAATAACCTGAAATGAGATGAGTTATCCATATTATCTGATCAATATAGGCAGACACTAATTCAAGCCTCAAAGAATTTGGATGTTGTTCTTTTTTAAGTGAAAATATCTGAATTAGGAGCCTTTTATTGTGGCTAATAAACCAGATAATTTACCTTAATTGTGTTGCTTTTACCTAGTCCCTATTGATCTCTACTTTTTCCAAAGTCCTTGAGAATTTAATATCCGTAATTTTCAACACACATTTATTTGTTCTAATAATGATTTATAATAGCAATACTACCTTTTACTACCATCTTATATGTCCCAGAGACTATATTCAGACTCGAATATAAAAAAATTAAGAGGGACCTTGTACTTGAGGACTCACAAGCTAAATGGTAAGACAAATGTGTAAGTCCATAGCTAAGGGTTTTATAGAGATAGGGACAAGGCACTCTGAGTATATACAATAGGCACATGAATGAATACTCTCCCATATGTTCTCTTCCTAAATAGTATATTGTCAGATCTTTACAAATAAATCTCACACTTTTTTCCAGCACCTATAGTAAACAACGCATCTAACATATGTTGAACATTTATAATAGGCATTATAATATATTTTCTCTTTTTTTTTGGTCATTCCACCAATATTGTCGGGTTTAACCTTTGTTGATCATCTCTATCAGTAATATCCATAATGACCTAGAGGAAGAACCAAGAGGACGGATGTGGTGGCTCATGCCTGTAATCCCAGCACTTTGGGAAGCCAAGGCAGGAGGATGGTTTGAGCTCAGGAGTTTGAGATCAGCCTGGGGAACATACTGAGGCCTCATCTCTACAAAAAATTAAAAATTAGCTAGACATGGTGGTGCACATCTGTAATCCCAGCTACTCAGGAGGCTGAGGTAGGAGGATTGCTTGAGGAGGGAGGTTGAAACTGCAGTGAGCCATGATTGTGCAACTGCACTCCAGCCTGGATGACAGAGCAAGACCCTATCTCAAAAGAAAGAAAGAAAGAAAGAAAAAACCCAAGAGATATTGTATTTACTTCTTAGAGAAAAAAATACAAAAGAGCATTTAGTATGACTGAAGCCTATGCAAAGTAGGATCAAAGTATTCTGGGAGTCAAAGCAGAATGCCTCAGGGAGAGTTGCCCCTATCTTCTTCCAAATACTGGTTCATTCATTCTTTAAAAAAAAAAAAAAAAGTCAACTTTTATTTATTTTAGATATGAGAGTTAAAGGTGCAGGTTTGTTACATGGGTACATGGCACCCAGGTAGCGCGCATAATATCCAATTCGTAGTTTTTTAACCCATGCCTCCTCCTTTCTCCCTCATGTCTGTAGTATTCTGCAGTGTGTATTGTCCCAATGTTTAAGTCCATGTGTGCTCAGTGTTTAGCTCCTAAATGTAAGTGAGAACATGCAGTATTTGGTTTTCTGTTCCTGCATTAGTTCACTTAGGATTATGGCCTCCAGCTGCCTCCATGCTGCAGCAAAAGACATGATTTCATTCTTCTATAGCTTCATAGTATTCCATGGTGTCTATATACCACATTTTCTTTAACCAATCCACCGTTAATGGGCTCCTAGGTTGATTCCATGTCTTTGATATTGTGACTAGCATGGCAATGAATATATGAGTACATTATGTCTTTTGGATATATATTCAATCATGGGATTGCTGTGTCAAATGGTAATTCTGTTTTAAGTTCTTTGAGAAACCTCCAAGTTGCTTTCCACAGTGGCTGAACTATTTACATTCCCATCAACAGTGTGCAAGCGGTTCCTTTTCTCCTTAGCCTCACCAACATCTGTTGTTTGTTGACTTTTTAATAATAGTCTACCTGACTAGTATGAGATGGTATCTCCTGTGGCTTTGAGTTGCAATCCTTTGATGATTAGCAATGTGGAGTATTTTTTCATGTTTGTTGGTCCACTCAGATGTCTTCTTTTGAGACGTGTCTGTTCATGTCCTTTGCCCATTTTTTAATGGGATTATTTGTGTTTTGTTTGTTGATTTAAGGTCCTTATAGATTCCTGGATATTAGACCTTTGTTGGATGTATAGTTTGAAAATGTTTTCTCACATTCTGTAGGTTGTCTCTACTCTGTTGATACGGGTTTGTTTTTTGTCTTTTGTTTTGTTTTGGTTTTTTTCTGTACAGAAGCTCTTTAGTTTAATTTAGGTCCCACTTGTCAATTTTTGTTTTTCGTTGCAGTTGCTTTTGAGGACTTAGCCATAAATTCTTCATGAAGGTTGATGTCAAGAAGGGTATTTCCTTGGGTTTCTTCTAGAATTTTTATCATTTGAGGTCGTACACTTAAGTCACTATACATTTTGAATTAATTGTTGTATATAATGAAAGGTAAGGTTATAGTTTTATCCTTCTGCATACGGCTAGCTGGTTATCCCAACACCATTTATTGAATAGGGAGTCCTTTCCCCATTGCTTGTTTTTGTCAGCCTTGTTGAAGATAAGATTGTTGTAAGCATGTGGCTTTATTTCTGGGCTCCCTATTCAATTCCATTGGTCTGTGTGTCTACTTTTGTACCAGTACCATGCTGTTTTGGTTGCTATAACCTTATTCCACAGTTTGAAGTCAGGTAGTGTGGTACCTCCAGCTTTGTTCTTTTTGCTTAGGATTGCTTTAGCTATGTGAGCTCGTTTTTTGGTTCCATATTAATTTTAGAATAATTTTTTCTAATTCCATGAACAATAATGTTGGTATTTTAACAGTAATAGTGTTGAATCTGTTCTGGGCAGTATGTTGTGGGTAGTATGGCCATTTTAATATTATTGATTCTTCCAATCCAAGAGCATGGAATGTTTTTTCATTTATTTGTGTCATCTCTGATTTCTTCCACCAGTGTTTTATAGAGATCTTTTATCTCCTTGGTTAGCTGTACTCCTAGATATTTCATTTTCTTTCTGGCTATTGTAAACGAGTTTATGTTCTTGATTTGATTCTCAACTTGGACATTATTGGTATACAGAAATGCTTCTGATTTTTATATATTGATATATTCACTTTGTATCCTGAAACCTTACTAAAATAGCTTATCAGTTCTAGTAGCTTTTTGGTGGTCCTGGGTTTTTGTTTGTTTGTTTGTTTGTTTGAGACGGAGCCTCACTCAGCCACTAGACTGGAGTGCAGTGACATGAATTCAGCTCATTGTAACCTCCACCTCCCAGTTCAAGCAGTTCTTCTGCCTCAGTCTCCTGAATAGCTGGGACTACAGGTGCACACCACAATGTCCAGCTAATTTTTTGTACTTTTAGTAGAGATGGGGTTTCACTATGTTCCAGGATGGTCTTGATCTCCTGATCTCATGATCTGCCTGCCTTGGTCTTTAAGGTTTTCTAGATGTAGAACTATATTGTGAGAAAAGAAAGATAGTTTCACTTCTCCTTTTCCTATTTGGACGCCTTTTATTTATTTATCTTGCCTGATTGTTCTGGCTAGGACTTCCCATTCATTCATTTTTTTTTTTTAATATTTATTGAGTGCCTCATCTGTTCCAAGCACTGTGCCAGGCACTGAGGACACAAACTGAACAAAGCTGACAAAGACCCCTCCTTCATGGGGCTTTTAGTTTTGTAGAGCAGATAGGCAATAAACAAGTAAACATATTAAATGTATACTATGTCAGACAGCAAGAAACGTTGTAGAGAAAAAGCAGAGATAGAAGACAGAGAGTGCTGGGGGGCCAGAAGGATTAGACTTTTAACCAGGTTGGTGGAGCCAAATTTCCCTGAAAAGGTGACAGTAGCCAAAGGCATGGTCAAAAGAATGAGCTATGCAAATATCTCAGACAAGAGTGGTCCAGGCAGATGGGAAAAAAAAGGCCCTTAGAAGGGAGAGTACCCAGGGTATTGGGGTAACAACGTGGGGTCCATGTAGCAGGAGCAGAACATTGGAGGAGGGCAGGGAGAGATGAAACTGAAGGAGAGAAAGAGATGGAGAGATAGGTAGATAGATGATAGATGATAGATAGATAGATAGATAGATAGATAGATAGATAGATAGATAGAATTGATAGTGGGAATCCAGATGTGTTCAGAGACCCTTGTAGGGATCTTGGTTTTTACAATGAAAGAGATGCGGACCAGTAGAGAATTCGAAGTGGAGGAGTAACATGATTCAACTCACTTTTAAAAGGTTAACTGTGGCTACTGTGTGAAGAGAACTACAGAAGAATAGGGCAGAAGCATGGTGATGGGAAGGAAGAGTGAAACATGGTCAATTCCACATAGATTTTGAAGGTGAAGCCAACTGGATATAAGATGGGAACAGAATGTTAAAAAAAAGAAGCCAACTATGACATTTGCAATTTTAGCCTGCCCAATTAGAAGACTGAAGTTGCCATTAACTGACCTGGAGAAGTCTACAGAAGGAGCAGGTTCAGGGAGGAGGATTAAGAGTTGTGCTTTGGGCCAGGTGCGGTGGCTTATGCCTGTAATCCCAGCACTTTGGGAGGCCGAGGTGGGAGGATTGCTTGAGTCCAAGAGTGTGAGACCAGCCTGGGCAACATGGCAAAACCCCCATCTCTACTAAGTACAAAAATTAGCTGGACATAGTGGCACATGCTTGTAATCCCAGCTACTCAGGAGGCTGAGGCAAGAGAATTGCTTGAACCTAGGAGGCAGAGTTTGCAGTGAGCCAAGATCATGCCACTGCACTCCACCCTAAGCAACAGATTCTGTCTCAAAAAAAAAAAAAGAAAAGAGTTGTGCTTTAGACATAATATTTGACAGGATATTAGGATCCAAATGAAGATGTCAGGTGGTCAGTCGCCTATACAAGTTAGTAGTTTGGAAAGATGATGGAGCTGGAGACATATTTTGGAATCATCAGTCTGTAGATTTGTTTGAGTCATGGAAATGGAAGTCAGCATAAAGGGAGAAAACGTCTAAGGCTGAGCACCAGTACCCATCATGTTTCGAGGCTATGAAGAAAAGTATGATATTGAGAAAGAGTTGGATATCAATATCCAGCAAAGGATATTTGCCCTGAAATAAAATTAGCCAATAGTTTATGAAGCATCTCTATAAGGTAATAAAATCTGTTTTGATACAATCAATTCCCCAAAGAGCATAGACCTCAATAGACCACAATCTCATAAAAGTTTTTTCTGAGTAGTGAACTTGATCACAGAACTTTAGTTTTACGTTTACATGTGTATTGAAAAGATTAAACTTACTTAAAATCATAGATGCTCTGGAAAATTTGAGACATCCTCTTGCCTTTAGGCAGGATTATATCCAAAACTTTGTGAATATTTAACAATTAATACTGGTCTTAACAGCATTTAACCTAACAGCTACTGTATTAAAATAATATATTGAGCAGTATTTTTTTCTTCAGCAATATATCGAAGAAAACTCACTCACCCATCACATTATAACATCAGAAAGCTCTAATAGATTCTCTTGAAGGGATCTCAGTATGGGACATTTTGATGACTTTGAGCTCTTTTGGTGAACCTAAAAATAAATGCTTAAATATTTAATTTATTGTATTACTATGAAATATATCCATATGAAATCCTACCTCTCTTCTTAAGTTTTAACCATTCCTGTCTCTATCTTTTGCATCAAAATGCATTGCTTCGGTTTGTTCTTTTTCTCTTTCAATGCATTGGGTAGATGAGGAGGGACAAGAGAAGCTCCCATCTGTAGGATATGACGGTCATTTAAACACCATCCATCTGTCTTTGGGACGAAACCATGACTGTACCTATAATTCATCTCCATTAGTCCTTTTCTTTAGTCCAACAGTCATTTTTCCCTCTCTTGTCTAATCCAATGGGCTACAGAATTCTGGGGAAAGTCCGGCCCATTTTTATAATAATTTGATTATTCTACAATTCTTACAAGTTCAGTTTTTCCTTTAATAAATACATTGCTTTTTCTTCTATCTCTCTTAAAACTAGCACTGCCCTAGAGGAATGCTGCCTTTCAAGATATCCTTCTTTGCAAGCACTATTTTCCATTTATATTTAGAATTTTCATGTTTGTTTTCCTCTTCTGTAATCTACTTTCCAGAATTTCCTTTCCTCCCTCCTATAATTAGTGCCACAAACCACTGGTAAAAGACCAACCTTATCAGAGAGAAGGAAGCCATAGGAGCATATTGTGTGTCCTTGAAAGAAAATACTTCACCACATGAGTTTACATAGTCAAATAAGAAGTTGCATCCCACATTAGAAGATAAGAAACAATATGATTAGCAGCATGCTTTCTTTACAAGCATTCATTTATTCAACAGTTATTTAAAGAACAGCTACTATATGCAGGATATGTGGACCCTGTGGAATACAGAGATGACTCTGGCACAAATCCTGCCTTAAGGAAATTTATAGTCTAAAGGAAAGAAAGTAGGGCAGATCTTGTTAAAGTGCAGTGGAGTAGGGAGAGAGTCATTCCAACCAAAAGCCTAAAGGAGTACAGTGGGGAGGTGGCATTTGAATGGCTCTTGAAGAATAAGTGGGGCTGGGAGTGGGGTTTGAAGGCTATAATGAGGAGGAGGGAATTTCCAGAGAAGGGAGATGTGTGACCATAGGACAGCATCCAAAAGGGAAACGAGTCCACGCAGGAAACCAAGAATTACTCAGTCATGTACATGAAGGGAAGAAGGAGAAGATAAAGTGGGAAAGCCAGGTTAGAGTCAGGCCTTGCAATGCTGAGAACGCCAGGAGGAAGAATTCAGGCTTCCTTTCTTAGATAGTACGAATCCCCCAGGGGATTTTTGAGCAGAGAAAAAGCAGGATGAGAGCATTAATGTATAGGCTGAGTTGGAATGAGGCAATACTGGAAAAGGGAGGCCAATTACAGGGTTTTTGTAATAATAGGCTGGGCCTTGAAGAAGTAGTAGGATAGCAGGGCAGTAGAATTAAAGAAGAGAAGGAAGATTTCAAAGGTTTCATAGATAGAATTGATAGAACTTGGCATTTGATTGACTAGGGAAGGTGTGGGGAAAAGAGGAGTCAAAGTTAGCCCTGAGAGTTTGAGACTGGCTGATTGGGATAAAGAAATGAAGATCCCAGGAAAGAATAATAGGGAAGGAAAATGCATGAGGGGAAAGGTTGTAGGAAAATGCCTGGTGACTGTTGGGAAAATAATATAGTCTTTTCAGAAAGAATTCAAAGCTGAAGGTACAAACAAATGTGGAAATCATCTGCACAGATGTGACAACCAAAGTCACGACTTTGGATGAGATTTTTAATTGAGAAAGAACCACAATTACTGTCTTTACATCACAAAGTCAAACGATGTTTTGCTAATTATCCACTTAATTTGATGAATGTAGACAGCCAATAACAGATCATTACAGCCTAGATACTTTGCGGACTGAATGGCCCAGTTTTGCAGTTCACATCAATCAAATTAAACAAATCATTGTCAAATCTGCCCTTGGCTTTGTGCTGTGTCAATACAGCTGGTGGGTACATGCATAAATTGAAACTGAAAACCTGCTTCAAGACCCTCAAGTGCCAGTGCCAGATCTCTATACCTCGGGGAATCTCAATTCACACCTGAACATAATACCTTACACCAAGGCCCCTGTGCAGTTTACAGAGCAATTTCATGAACAATATATACTTTAAAGGCAAGGATAACACAATAGTTAGGAGATAGCTGCAGAAACCTGAGGCTCAGAGAGGTTTCCAATTACCTAGGATCACGTGGTTAGTAACAGATAAAGGCAGAACTAGCAACCAAGGCTTCAGACTATTAGTAAATGGCAGGGAGGAGTTTTGTTTGTTTATTTTACCAAATGACACTGTCTGGCCTTAAAAAAAAAAAAAAAGAAAGAATGTTATGCTCATTACTAATTAGGAAGCTGAATGGAACAGGAGTTTTTCTGTGCCCATGGTCTACTTATTTTCCCTAATGGCCACTTATTTTGTCTTCTCTGGGTTATTTTACTGGAATTGATTGAGTGAATGGTATGTGCACGCGCGCACACACACACACACATGTACACACACACCCCTTCTTCATTAATCTCAACCTAGTAGGCCAACTTAGAAGGAAAGCTTTATCTCTAATGATACTTACTGTCAAAACCATAGGTGCTATTCCTAGGTGTCCTTTTTATAGCTCTTGGCTGCAGCAACCAATACCAGTAACCACATGTCCATGTATCACATTACATGAGACAAATCTGAAATTTGATGTAACTTTCACATCATCAGGACATAACTTCTAAACCCAAAAGCATTATGTTGGATTGTAGACTTTAAAATGAAGGCCCCTGCACTATACAGGCAAAAAAAAAAAAAAAAAAAAAAACGTCCAAATGAGAATGGGAGTGTATTTTCCAGGTAGGACGGTAAGAGGAGCAAGAGAATGATGAAAATCACTTTCTGCTTTGCTCTGTGCTTGCAAGGGCTTATTGTAATTCTCCAAACTCTGCTAGATCCTAACATGTGAAGTTCATGAACCATACTTAGGATCAAATTAAAAAAAAAAAAAGATCAGAGAAAACCATTCTAATATACCTTCACTTCAGCATGTTCTGTTCTTCCATCAAGGGTCAAAAAGGAGAACTCGTAAAACATGTCTGGATTGTAACAAGCGTGCTTGGCAAAGCTGAGCCTTAAGTGCTTCTGGGAAGTAGAAGGAAGAAAGAGCCTGTCTCTCCTTCACCATTTAGGTCCACTTATTGTCACTGGAATTGAAAAATGTCCCAAACAAAAAGAAAAACTTGAAACATCATACTATTGGAATTCAGACAAAGACCACCAGGTCTGACGGCTGGGATGGTCATAGTGGAAGAAAGACCACAAAAAGAAGCAACCTGGCTTCTGAGAGAACATTTCAGCTAAAGCATAAGTTGATAGATGTCACAATCCAAGTTGTTTTGTATTTCCACACAGGAACTTCATAGTTGGTGACAATAATTGGTGAGACATCTCAAACTTTTCATGTGTATGGAGGGTACAAAATCACCTGAAAGCAGAGGACTTAGAGAAAGGGGTTTTGGTTGGAGAGAACCATGCTATGCGTCCCAGGCCTCTTCCCTGTTCCTTCCTCCCCGAAGTATGGCAGGTGCGCAAAACCTGACCCTCGTCTCAAGCCTGGTAGTGGTCAGGATTTCAACAGACTGCAGTTTAGGGAGCATATAGGGTAGCGTCTCACTCTCGCTTGAAAATTAAAATGAGCTAATGAATATGTCAAAGAATGAGTGACTGTATTGGGCAGCCTATACTCTCGGAGTTTGTCAGGGAGAAAAATGGGTGAGGGTTTCCTATGGGCAGATGTGAGCCACATAACAAAGATTAATGTGGGTCTCCTTTAGTCCTGTCCAAAGAGGCTTCCCGGAGGGGTAAACAGGCCTTCATGGAAAGAAGATAAAGGTCTTGCCAGATGTCTGGGGCTGCAGAAGGAATAAGCAATCGCCATAATAGAGGCTTCACCTGAAGCAAGGGAGTTCTGGGGAATGGCCCTCAGTGATCTCCAAAGGACCAAAGCTCTGATGAGAGCATCAAACCTAAACACCTGCCAGGCCTATGGACCACAAACCCATCTCAGAGTTTCAGTCAAGTGAGAACTTCTCGGCTCTCCTTCTAACTCTTCTCCTCCCCTTCTCCTAGTCTAGCCCTGGGGGGGTGGGGGCCAGCCAGGGAGGAAGAGGAGAGGCAGACACTGACTTCACCTCCCCTCCCCTACCTCTAGAGCCCCCCTTCCTGTGTCAGGGCTTAACTTGAGAAGGAGAGATTTTATTTTAAATAGAGTTTGGAGTATTGATATTTTATGCTGAATAACGATTGTATTTGGCAACCTAAAATTTTTACCCAGAGGTTGGAAAGGCAAAATAAAATTGCTTCATGATTACACCCCATGAGCCCTGCTTTTTTCCCACGTTAATTACACACACTTGTCTTCCTGTTTATCCATTTGCATCCAGTGATTTGCATGGGTTTGAGGAGCCTCCTTAAATGGGGGAAAAAGAAAATCTAGAAATGTACTGAGATTGAGACATATGCAGCCACATGGGACATATACAGCAGGTGGGTGGAAGTCAGATTCCAAGGGGGTTAGATTGTCATCCAGACATCAGTTGAAGTCCTATTCTCTTCAGAGAATTACATGAAATTGGCTGACACCCACCCCCATTCTATGGTTAATACGAACCCAGTCTCCTCCTAAATATTTCTGTGAATCCCCCCAAAGCTGTTCCATTTGCTCTGTATTCTAGCTACTCAGATTTGGAACGAAGACTCTTTCCTTTGATATTCCAGAAACACCACTCACCACTCACATAAGGCCTCACTGCAGGCAATTACCTTTCAGCACAGAGCAAGCAGCTTAAAACAGCAACGCAAACATCCTTGTCTGTGAACATTCCCTGGCCACCGGTGATGTCCAACCTGTGGAATTCCCTCCTGACTGACAGCCTTCCACTACGTGGCTTAACCCCTCCTTCCTCCCGCGCCCTTGGCTTCCCTTCTCTGCTCTTCTCCCCTGGAAAATCCTTGTTTACTTTTTATGCTGATTGGTTTAGCTATCTCTTTGTTTCAATGCCTCCTTCCAAAATATGCCCTGGGGGCCTCATCTTTGCTAAATAAAAGGCTATTTACTCCAGAGAGAAATTACGCTACTTCCTTACAGGCTGAAGCTGCGGCAGTCAGTCACTCGTGGTTTTAAATAGTAATTGCTTTATCTCTGCCATAAGACCCCGCAACAGGGCTTGAAGTTGTAGCGCGGAGGTAATTACGGTTTCGGGATGTGGTAGGTTCCAGAACTCACTGCCACCCAAGGAGATTGACAGCATGTGTTTGTCCTGAGGAAAAGCAGGCTCTGTATGTTAACTGAAAATATATTAAAATGCTGGAACTCTTTGGGTTCTGGTAAACTCATTATGGGTCCTTTGGCTTTTCCTGCATCCCACTCTTCCACCGGTACCCCTGCCTACATATACACTCTCTCTCTCTCTCTCTCTCTCTCTCTCTCTCTCTCTCTCTCTCTCTCTCTCTCTCTCATTCTCTCTGCCTCTCTATGTGTGTGTGTCTCTCTCTCTTTTGCACGCGCGCTAGAGTTAGTGTCTCGCTAGAGCTAGAGAGGAGGGAGGGAGGGAGAAGAAACTTTCTCTTCATTTTGGGAGCATCAGATGTGGTAGCCACCAAGTTCCCTGACCTTGGGACACCACAGAGATATTATGATTCTTCAGAAGTGCTTTACCAGCACCTGTGCATACAAAGGCAAGGGGAGAGCGTTCTAGCACTTCATTATCTCTTGGAATTGTTGGGCCTGGCTACTGCAGAGCTTAGGGCCTGCCATCTGTAGCTGAAAGAGCTCTGTCAACAACCACTGGGGGCCCAGACAACTCTGCTGTCACTTTCCTAACTGAGTGCAAAAAAAAAAAAAAAAAAAGAAAAAGAAAAAACCTCCACCTTCACAAAAGCAACAATGGGGATCATAGGGCTGGAGGTGCAGCCGTTTGACTCCATTTTTAAAATGACATCATGTGTGGGAATCTCCATCTTCCCTAGCAGCGGCGGCGGCACCACCAGCAGCGCTGATAGGAGCAGCATGGCAAGCTGCATGCAAAAGGACGCGGAGCTACACATCTGGGCTCAGCGAACTGATGAGGAATAATCGTGGACCTATGCGAGCACCCCTTGGAGGGGGCTCTATAAAAGATTGGGCTTCCTTCAGTCAACAAGAAGCCAATCAAATGGGGGTTTGCTCATTGCTATGGACTTTTGGGGTTTCATATATGACTGCATTTGCAATCAGCAGCTGCTAAATCCGGAGATACTTGGATTACATAAGTATGAACAGCTTTTGTCTCTAAGTCTAGCAAATTCACAGAAATACAAGGGTGCACAGCTGTAGAATTATTCTGTGACTTTAACCCATCCTACTGGCAATGTTTCCAGAATGCTACTAGATACATTTCCAAACAGACTATTGGAAGAAGAATAGGTAATAATATCTGAACACCACCTATAAGTAATATGTTAAGCAATTTACCTGTCTTATCTCATTAAATCCCTATCATTGCCCTAAGACGAAAATATTATTTATCTTCATCTTAGCCATATGAAAAGGGGCTCAGAGACTTAAATAATTTAAGGTCAGGCAACTAATTAACATTATAACTACTTAATTGAAGATATGAAAATAAATACAAAACTAGGACAACGTGAAGACTCTGGGACACACTTCTGATGCCCTTTATCTTAAGGTGAGCTCCTCACCGCTGGCTCTCAGTCCCTATTACTCACCCTGGCAAGGGAGGATGGGTCACAGAGCTTTGCTTCAGAGTTCTCATGCACCCACTCCAGTGGGCAAAATCCCTAGATGCAGAATTTGAGATGAGGATTTATGTGCAAGTGATTTAGTGAGAAAGTCCTCCCAGAGGTCACTGGTGAGTGATTGAGGGGGCAGGACTGGGGAGGCCAGGGAATCAAGCGAAGTTGTGACCTCAGGTAAAGATTCGATCAGTAATGTCACCTGATCCCACAGGGAAGCTCCGGGATAGGGCATAAGCGACACCTCAGAGTTGCCCAACCAGAGGCTCTCTAGGAAACAAAGCCACAGGCACCGGCCACTGAAAGCAAATGTCACCAAACCCACTGGCACATGCAGTCAAAAGGGATTTGAGGAGTCTGGTCAGAACAACGACATTACCTACTGCACCCATTCAGCAGCAGAGCTGGCTCACAACCAGCTGCAGTCCTTGAAAGCCATCCCATGAGAGCAGAATTAGAGGGAGTGCTTCCATAATTTGGGCTTCAGACTGACTGTGTATAACCAGGAAGAATAGAAAGACTTAGGTTAGCCTTTTTGTTTATTGAAGCCGGTCTGTGATTGAGGAGCCCAGCATTTTCAGGTTCCTAGAAGGTGAATGAGTATGTAGTCAAAGAGGCAGCTTGATGTGCACAAATGAGCTCTGGTTTTTAACCCAAAGATGAGGTGTGCTTCCCCACACATCCCCCACTGCCTGGTTCTGTGATCCTGAGCAAATCATTTAACTCACGTGAGCCTCAAGTCCCTTAGCAGGAAAAGGAAGAAAATTGTCTTCCATAGAGTTCTCTGGGATAACCAAATGAGGTAATGTCTACGAAAGTGCTTTGTAAAGGGTCAACATGATATAAATATAAGTTGGTAGTAGGATTAGGTTGTGGTTGGATTAAACAGAACTGTATTTCTATTCAAATGGGCTGCATGTGGTTAGATATGAATGAACATGATTTGATATCAATTTGAGGGAGATGCAGTGTTTTATTATTCACATGCCTATTCCCTAACGTCTCTATGCAAGCCATCATCCAGCTGAGGATTAAAAGGATTTGGAAAGACAGCAGCCTTGAGCTTCAGGAAATCCCAGCTCACAATGACACAACCCAGCTACTCCCTCTGGAGGCTTGGGCCTCACTGTCTGCTCCACCCTGGAGGGGCCCACACCTCACACCTCTCACACATCCTATAGCCTTGGCTCTCCGGCTCTCTCTGCACAATCTGCATTGAATTCTGCAGCACCCCAAGAGAATACAGCATGATAAGCACGTTCTCATGAAGGCCAAATGACATGATGGAATAAACGTTCTGCCCTACAGGGCACAGCTTTAACCCAAAGGAGTAGTTCTCAAATATCAGTGGAAAGCTGGCTGTTGAGTGTAGTGGGCAGATTTGAGCACCCAGGGCAATACTCTAGAAATCACACCAGAGACATCTTTTGGGTGAAATAAAGCTAACATTGTTTGTGAGAAGAATGTTCCTCTTCAGGGCAATTTCCAAGTGTAGAACACAAAGGGCCTCAATTAGTACAGAATATTTCTTTCTCAACTATCTCTTGGGCAAGGGAATAAAGAAAGAATAGACTTTGGGATCAGAACAATCTGAGTTTTACTCCTGGCTTCAGCATTTACCAGCTTTGTGACCTTGAGCATTATTTGAATCTCTGTGTTCTCATCTGTGAAATGGAGATGAGTACCTCCTCATGAGGTTACTATAAAAATAAAGCGCATGTAAACTGCTTAGCAGAGATCCCGCTGCATAGCAGATATTCAACAAATGTTAACAATAAAGTCAGTAATAATATGTAAAGGAATTAATCCAATGCCTATGACATCATCAGACATTTTCATCATAATTGTGCTCCTCACAGAGGATTTCAGTGGTTTGTACTTGGTGGGCATGCAGTAAATACTGGTTAAATTAATGAACACACAAATGGTTGTAGCTAGCCAGCTTGCTAACCCACAAAGAAAAGAGAACACCTCTGAATTTTCTTCCTGAAGAATCTCTTACATCACAAACATCTTAAAAATAGCCTCTGTGCCTCTGCTCTGGTTCCACGTGCCAGACTGTCCTCACAGCAGCTCCTCCCTCCCCAGCCTGGGATGAGCAGGGCCCCTGAACAATTGCTAGCACATGCAGCCCTCCCAGGCAGGGGCTGGACCCAAGGCCATCACCATCAGCACGGCTGCACATCACCCACTGCTTCCTTTGGGATCCGGGCAGAAAGTGTTTTGATATGGGTTTGTGATAATTTACCTAACTCCAAAGCTAAACATCAGAAGTGGAAAGCCAGGCACAGTGGCTCACGCCGGTAATCCTAGCACTGAGGCTGAGGTGGGTGGATAACCTGACGTCAGGAGTTCGAGACCAGCCTGGCCAACATGGCAAAGCCCCGTCTCTACTAAAAATATGAAAATTAGCCAGGCATGGTGGCACGCACCTGTAGTCCCAGTTGCTTGGGAGGCTGAGGCAGAAGAATCGCTCAAACCTGGAAGGATGAGGTTGCAGTGGGCCGAAGTTGGGCCAGCACACTCCCACCTGGGTGACAGAGCAAGACTCTATCTCAAAAAAAAAGTATGCACACCACAGGACTGGTGTTTGTGTCTGGGATGACGCCTGCATTGACTTTATACAGAACACGGAGCCATTAGCTATCTAGACACTTTTCCATGTCAATGAAAAAAGTACAGAAATGCAGGGCATCAGCAGTACCACAGTGAGATATTCTCCAACTCTTTTTACAGCCACTCCACAGCTGGTGGACATCCCTTTCTTTGTATATTTTGAAGGGAAAGAAGAAGATGGGGCAGCCAATCTCAGAGAAACCGCTGTCTCCCTAAGTCAGGCCTGAAAATAACCAGAGGGAAGAATCCAGACAGGAACAACGGGCTTTAGGGGAGGGCTGGCTGACCACTCATAAGGAGACTGGGTTGGCAGCATCCTATAGGACACAAAGGAAAGAGTCAGACTGCCTGGAGTCAGGTTTCAAATAGATATCATGGGATACGGCTAAGGAATCCTGCAAATGACAACCACTTCAGGGAGAAAGGGAAGAAATAGTATTTACTGATTACCTACATGACAATAACAACTTTCATTAATTGAGAACATGTGCCAGGCTCTATGCAAAAATCATCTCCTTTATCTGCATAATAAGCATGTAACAGGTATTACTTAAGTTTGCTAGGGCTGCCATAACAAAATACCACAGACTGGGTGTCTTAAACAACAGATGTGTGTTTTCTCACAGTTCTGAAGACTGAAGGTCCAAGATCAGGGTGCCGGCAAGGTTGGTTTTCTCTCTCCTCTCTCCTTGGCTTCTCTCCTTGGCTTGCAGATGGCTGCCCTCTTTCTGCCTCTTCACTTGGTGATCCCACTGTGAACATACGTCCCTGATGTCGCTTGTGTGTCCACATTTCCTCTCTTATAAGCACAGCAGTCAGATTGGATTAGGGCACAACCTAAAGACCTTACTACAACTTAATACACCTTTTAAAAGGCCCTGTCTCCAACTACAGTCATTCAAAGGTACTAGGATTAGGGCTCCAATATATGAATTGTGGAGGGACATAATTCACCCTTAGCAGGTACTATGATTCTCTTTTTACTGATAAGGATTATAAAGTCTGTGGTGTGTAAATGTGAGTAAATGGTGAAGGCAGGATTTGAATTCAGGTCTCTTTTCTCCACCACATGACACTGCCTGTAAAAGCTGATGAGCAATGCAAAGAAATGAAGCTAAGAATGACATACATATCAGTATTTATAAGCTACAGACATGTCTAGGTTTTGGTATGTGGTTTACCTGGAAATCAGTTCTGAAATGCATACTAAGTGTAAGTCCTACAGTTGTAGATTAATTTACATCTTGTTCTTTTGTTATTATAGAAAATTTCTCTAAGCAATAGAAAAATCTGTAAGCCACCCCTGTATAGGCACATACCGGCACAGGCACATACCAGCCACCTCGACAGCTGGTGGACATCCCTTTCTTTGTAGATTCTGAAGGGAAAGAAGAAGGTGGTACAGCCAATCCCAAAGAAACCGCTGTCTCCTTGAGTCAGGCCTGAAAATAAACAGAGGGAAGAATCCAGACAGGAGCAAGGCTAATTATTTTAGACATTGTTCAAATCTATGATCCTAATTAACAGTTTGCACTGCCTAACCATAACATGAGCCCAGCATCTCTCACAGTTTGTAATCCATCTGGTTCTCCAGGTCCACATGCCAGATTCGGGTATGGCTGCTGTCCACACCGTCACCTCTCCTTCCGCATGAGGTGGGAGGAGGGATCGTGGTGGTAATGAATCAATAACACTCAGCCAATTCCCTGGACTCAGTTGACATGCATGGCCAGTTTTCTTTCTTGATTAATTACACTCGCTTTTGCAAGAGGATTAATTCACTTTTTAGAGAGCTTTTCTGATTTTCTGCTATTAAAAAGCCAATCTCAACAATCCCTCTAGCTCAGAAGGAATAGTGTCTCGTTCAGTGTGGGTGATCAAAATTGTCGAAAGTCATGGCTTACAAGAGAGCATGGTTACAAATAGAAGGAAGCATGTATGTGGTAACAGGGAGGGTTGCATGTGCATGTGTCTGTAGATTCATGTAATATGCATATACGTGAGCATAAGTATAAATCTTACACAACTATAATATTTCTCATTAAGGTGACTATATGTCCCTTTTTTCATGGTTGCCACCTATTTCAAAAGCTTCCCAAATTAAATGTACAAGCAAATCAGATACTGCACATTTTCGATAATAATATAGTCAAAAAGAGGAGCAGATAATTGGAGACATATTCACAATTAGATATAACTCTCTTCAAACAAAGAACGACCCCCAGTTAATTAATGTTTGTCAAGTACTTTAAAATCATGTAATTCAACATGCTAGACATTTCCACCTAAAGATAGGAAGACGAAGGGGGTGGGGAAGTAGCTTAGACTGGCTCTGAGTCTTGTCTTGCTCAGTTATTCATCAGATTCACAAAGAGGGAGGGAAAAAAACACATGCACATGAAGTAGCTGGAA
Organism: Cheracebus regulus; assembly: GCA_963574635.1. Lineage (NCBI taxonomy): Eukaryota > Metazoa > Chordata > Mammalia > Primates > Pitheciidae > Cheracebus > Cheracebus regulus. The sequence continues at coordinate 31,855 of CAUYQU010005958.1, forward strand.
CTAAATTTCCTTAAAAGCCATTGCTCTGTCTCTTCCTCTCATTTTTCTTTATGAGTGAATGGGGAATAATTCTTCTGAGAAGCATTTCACTGGAGCACAAACATCAATTCTTAATTATTAATATCACGATTTGTTATTTATTGAACATCAACAGTGCATTAGATATTGTACAAAACACAAATAGCTTCAAATCTTAAATCAAGATGGTTCACTTGGAAATGTGGGTCTTCAGCTGTTTTTCCATTTTTGTTTTTGGTTTCTTAGATGGGTTCTTGGGCTGTGAGCTGGATAATGAGGTGCTGCCTGCCTTGGAGGGAAGCATGTTCCTAACACTTAGGCTTTATCACCCACAGCTTTGGTAAGAGCAGAGCACTTACCAGAGACTCAAAGACACCAGGCTAGGGAATGGACACTGAAGGATGTCACATCCAGTAGTCTCCAAACTCAGCTGACCATGTCCCATCTTAGTACAGTATTTCAGTAGGCACCTTGTTATTTTTGTATATCCACTTGCAAGTTATGTACACATACTATGCTACTGACACATTATGAGCATTATAACATTTAACAGATCACGTTAAGATAAACTGTTTTACAATAATTTTTGTTTTATTGTATTTTATACAAAGAGTTTTTGCTCTCACTAAAAAGCTGCCACCACTTACAACATTTCTTTACTGAAAATAATGCACTTGAATATGCTTCATTACAAAAAAATCTTGATTTAGTTTCTTATGATAGATGAGTCTGAAAGGTTGGTGCAGCCTTAATGGCTGTCATTGCTGAGAAAGTTGCTTCTCCAAAATATGTCAGTGCAAATGTGGGAAAGATGCATTGTTGGTTGGGCTTGCTAATCATGAAATTTATTTTTACTTGCATCCACCAATTATGAGGAAGTTCTTTTTTTAAGTTTTCAAGTGAATTTCATTTTTTCCTGCTCTATCCTTTGTTCTTGCCAGCAAATTAGAACTTAATGTATTTTTATATGTTTAATAAATGGATTCTTCAAAATATCCTGAAACTCTTCACCTTAAAATCGGTTTTAAAATTTTATTACTAGGTTTTCTAAGTTTACAATGCTCTGATTGTTAAAGGCTGTACACTTACACAGCTTTGGCAACAAAAATAACATTAATGATGGAAACATTTTCAACTATTATTTTCAAAATGCTTTTATCATAGCACAGGTTTTTTGTTTTCTTTTTTCAAAAAGCAACTGATTTCTCACCTTAGAGAAGTAAATTAGTTTGTTCGACTGAGAAAGAGTCTTCCTTTAAACCCCACTCTTTCACTGATTAACTGAGTGATCTTGGGGAAGTCACTTTGTCTTTCTGAGCCTTGGTTTCCTCATCTGTAAAATGGAGTTAATGGTCCCTACTTTTTAAAACTGTTTAATGACTTAACCCACTTAAAGCAGAACACGCCTGGTCCATGTTTTTAAGTGGGACCATTAAGTGTGTTTATTTGTTCAAAATTGTCTAAGAGGTCTACTACTATTGGCCCCTTATCACAGGAGGTCAGTGTACTTGCATGATCGCACATGTCTCTTTGTAAAAGAAAAAAAAAGTACAACTTTAAGTTAGACTATGCTTTATTTCACCCCAAGATAACCACAAACCTCTTTGTGACACAACAATTGTCATGTTTATTTCCCATTTCATTTAAGCTAGTGTAAAGATAATACTATTTGCAATTCTGTAATTTAAGATACATTTCTTTAACAGGGCACAGTTAAACTACAGACGTATGGAAACAAGCGAATATAAATGAACAAAGGAAGATCCTGCTGCAGCGTTCCGTGTTGGAGGACTCCTGCTCTTGCTGCAGTGTCCTCTCAGACACTGAGAGGACACTGTGTGACCACCTCAGTGTCCACCTCAGACACTGTGTGACCTCTCAGACATGGCACGAGACTGTCTGATTCACTAGACATCAAATGTTGGTAAGCCAACTTTCTTTCTATACTCTTAGATAGAATGTAAATATCAAGGGAATTTCATCTATCTTGTGCTATCCACTGTGGAGTTCACTACTCTGGTCTAGCAATTTCCTAACAAGGATTCTCTAGATAGTACCAGAGCTACTAAATCAGACTCCTTGGGTGAGGTCTGCTTCTCTACCAGCTCCCAGCCTGCTGGCGTCTGACAACTCGATGGCACTAACCTCCCCACATGGGTGCCTCCTTTACAGCAGCCTTGACAGGTGCTCTTCTTGAACATTTCTGATGAGGAAGAGCTTATTACCTTCCAGTGTAGTCCAGCTCATTTTTGGACTCCTATAATTGTTAGAAACCATGTTCTTCTGCCTCCCCTCTAGCTCTACCCACTGGTATAAGTATTTTGCTCTCTGGTGTCACACAGAAAATGATTCACCATCTCCTCCCCTGTTCTCCCTCTCTCCTCCCTAGACACTTAAATCAATTCCCAATTGACTTGGTTTGTAGAATGTTTCTCCTACCCCGATTCCCTTTCCCTGGCTGATCCCTTCCTTGGAAATATTGCTCAATATCCTGTGTGTCATCAGGCCAGGGAAGAGCACTGTGGGTGTGTGGCTTCCTCTGATTGCTGCTGCAATGGGACTGTTAATGCCAAAGAGATTCATCACCACCAGCTGAGATTTCCCTGCTCTCTCCAATTGGGTGCTTCACATAGATGTAGCACATACATTCATGAATGGTAGAAATATGTTGCATAATTGAGTTGAGAGATTTTCAAACTCTCCATGATATGCCCTCTGTGTCTACACATACATAATATACTGGTTCATGGTACAAAGTCCTAAAGATATGATATTCTCAATTTTGTGTTTTTATCTTCATGTTGTTTCTTACCATTAAAAATATGGAATCAGGCAGGGTGTGGTGGCTCATGCCTGTAATCTCAGCAATTTGGGAGCATGAGCCAGGCAGATCACTTTAGATCAGGAGTTCAAGGCCAGCCTGGCCAACAATGGTGAAAGCTCATCTCTACTAAAAATACAAAAATTAGGCAGGTATGGTGGCTGGTGGCTGTAATCCTAGCTACTCAGGAGGCTGAGGCAGAAGAATCGCTTGAACCCAGGAGGCAGAGGATGCATTGAGCCAGCATCGTGTTACTGCACTCTAGCCTGGGCAACAGAGCAAGACTCCATCTCAAAAAAAAAAAAATGGCATCAGGACAAATACTGAACCTAAGATCACATCAGTTGGTACCACGTAGGCCCACCTCTACTGTGTGACTTTCAGCAGGATACTTACTCTTTTGTACCTCTCAACCCTTAACAAATAAAATGAGATTATTAGTTCCTAACCTCCTGACCTCAGAAAATTTTAGCAAGAATTAAATGAGTTACAAATTGTGAAAATTTTTTACAATGGCTTTTAAAAATAGAATGTATATATTACTACTGTTATTATTACTATGTAAGCTGTAGGCACTTAATAAATATTAATGGGGAAATGAAACAGATAAATGATAGAGAAAGAACTGAATAATAACAAGAAGGAAGATCAGAGCGAGATAAGACATAACATCAATTCAAACTCTTGGCACCTTAAGCCATTGTCTGTTGCTGGTGGCAACACAGAAAGAATCACAGGCTTTAAGTCCAAGGACAGTGTTTAAAGAATTCAGGGCTTACTTTCTGGCAAGGGATCATCTCACCCACAATTTCTAAAGCTCCATGCAGTTAATGAGGCATCTAGTAGCACCTGTTCAGAATTTACCCAGGAAGAAATGTAAGAGGCAGGAACTAAGAGGGAAGGCTCACATTCATCAATGCACATTGCTAGTCTTCTGAGGATAGCAAAATATTTAACTGCCGGGCAAGCAAATCCCATTTGACTGTTTAAGTAAGAGGTAATGATTAATATCAAGCTAAAAGTATGTGCCTTTCTACATTTTATTATATAAAATACACTAATGGCATATGTATGAAATAAAATTGCATTTTCAACAAGTTTTTCATTCTCCCGTGAACTAAGCGTCACAGGATATTTGTTCCTATGCATTTAGTCATCCATCCATTTATTCAAACAAACATCTCTTAAATGAATATTCTGTGCTCGGCTTTGTCCCAGGAATAGCAGGATTAAAAGATGAATAACCTTGTAGTCTGGGCATAGGAGAGACACACACACATACACAGAGAGAGAGAGATTGATTTAAATGAACTATGATGTGATTAAACACAGGCAGATGACTCAGTGCAGAGGGCCTTACAGGTGATCTTCAAGCAGCAGATCAGTCAGGACTCAGTTGCAGATCAGAGAAACCATTCTAGCAAGCTTAAGTAGAAAAGGATTTAATACAGGAAATTAGGTGCTAACAAAATCTTTGAAAGATCAGGAAAAGCAGTCTCTGCAAAACCTGGAGAAATGTGTCCTAGAACGATAATGCAGAACTGGACTCCCAAGTGGAGCTGCCTTCTCTGCCATGTTCAGGAAGCTTGAAAATCAAAAGGCTGACAGTGCAACCATTGGCTCCAGGAATACACCTCATTTGTAATTCTTTATGGATACAGTTGTCGGTTCCTGTTAGATCCTTGCTGGGGGGAAAAATAAAGGCTAACAGACCACGCTGCTCTTGCCATTTAACTCAGTTCTGAATTTAAGTCTCGTGTGAATGCATCTGATTAGCAGAGCCCTAAATCATATTTGGAATCTCTGCAGTACAGAAACCCCAAGAAGAATGTTTGAGTAGCCACCAGTGAGCCTGTTTAGCTCACCAGGCTCAGTAGAAAATGTAAAGATGAAGCAATATTAGGGTAGAAAAGGGGAAAGGACTGAAGCTAAGAGAAACAGCATGTGCAAGATACTAACCAGTATTGGACCTATGCCCTTGATGAGCTATGAACAGAACCATGGAGAACACGTGAAATTTCAAAATCTTTTTGGTCATCCTTGTTACTGAGATTGTAATACTAACATCAAATCCATATGAGTGCTCTGGTACTGGAAATATGAACCCAGAGTCAAGAGACAGCAACGTAATGCTATTTCCGGCTCTGCCGGTAACAACGTCCCTTGGGAGGTCACTTAATATGTCTGGCTTCATTTTTCCCACCTGTAAGGTAGAAATAGTTTCCATTATTCTCTTCTAACAGGAAGTAATAAGAAATAGAAACATCAAAACTCTTATCTTGGTGTGAGTGGTTATACACATACTAGTTGGACATCCTACTTAATGGAGGAAAGAGGGATCCTCACAATGTGTGCAGAGACTCCCTTTTGACTAATAAATTCCTTTCCTAGTAATACAGTATTGCAGTTTTGTTAGGATAATGTTAGAACAGTGGCTACTCGATAAATGCTCATTGGTGTGAGATTAAAATGTAATAATTCTGGAATTCAGTTTTCTTTGGAAATGCAGAACTTTTCCCAGCTTTCCTCTCATGATTTGTAGAAACCTGTAATTCCACAGCACATGTTGACTGGCAAGATAAATAAATGAGAGAGCCATAGCTTTGCATTGTTTGCTGGGCCTTGTGCTCAGCCAACATGAGGGCTTGGCAAGCAGAGTTGCCTTCCATTTCACAGTTTTCATGAATATGTAATTCATCTAGTCACAATAGACGTATTTCATGCAGTTTGGAAAGCCACATGTTATTTCCTTGCTCTAATGGCCTCTTCTGCCCCTGCTTAGAAACAGAGAGGTTCAGCAGCTGTTGAAGGTCAAGCTACCACTGGGTTACTGAGTTACAGCACACAGCAATGGTAGAGACCACGTGGCATTTAAATTACCTGCAAGAGTACAGGCGGCATGCCATGGCGAACTATCTTTAAACACCCTCTCTCTCTTTTCCCGAGACCAAAAGGAAAGAGGAGTCCAAGCAAGCTATGAGAGATAATATACAATCAGATAAGCTTTTAAGACAGGCACTGGGCAGAGAAAATATGACACATGTAGTAAGGATTCCATTTAGTTAGATTTTCTCCCTCATCATTTACACTTATGTGAGAATCAATGATGATCAGAAAAAAATAGTGCTAAACCAAGAAGCCACAAATAACCCTAGAATAAGACCTGATGGCAAAGAAACTGTGAGTGTCTTCAAGGTGACCATCCAGCTCACGACACTGGAAGGGAACAGTAAGTCTGGGTTTTGACCTTCCCCAGATCTAGATGGAGGCAGCTAATAACACATGTCTCTGCTGTTTCTCCATTTCCTCATTTTTGTATACAAATACACACACACACACACACACACACACACACACACACACACCTGGGAAGAGAGAAGAATATCATAGAAATGCTCTATGTCTTAACCAATTAACAATTACAAAATAAATATGACTATATGATAATTGGATTGCCACCAGCAGTACAAGAGGACAAGGCCAGTTTCATGCGTTTCTTAGATTAACTTTCTTTTTGCCACCAAACTTATCCATTACTCCGGTCTTGTCTCTTTAACTAATGTGAGTAACTGATCCTCACTTTCTAACATTCATACCTCTCTAAGTATTGGTATCCTTCAGTCTTCCTGCTTTTTCCACTCTTGGAAGCTACTGAGAAAGTAGCTGCTACTCTTGATTTTATAAAGAACCTTTTTAAATGTATTACCATTTCAAGAGATTTCTTCGGAATCCTGGCCAACTTTGACTTGCTCTTATTAAAAAATGGAAATATTTAAAACTTAAGAATGCTTTATATCTGCAAGGTAATGAGCACCAATGTAGCTAGTTCAAGTTAAGATTTTTTTCTCCGTCTGTTTTAATCTTTCTAACATGCAGTAACCATTTAGAGTTTACACAGAGCTTTGAAAAGATGGTCTTGGGCTTGGGGTATGGTAAAAGCCAGGGTGCCATAGAAGACTGGCACCTTTTATATTGGCAGAATAACTGTCTTTAAAGGGTTGTTGTGAGGACTAATAAGAACAGAGTAGGAATTATGGAAATGAACCAGCCCTATACAGAACTAGAGAGCCTGACACTTGGCATAGGCCTTGGGTCAGAGGGAACTTCAGAGGCCATTCTTCTAGCATTCTCTGGGCCATCTCAGGACTCCTGAGACATGAGGGCCTCTATTGAGGACACCTTCCCTCAGCATGCAGGAGTCATGCAGACATGACTGGGTTCAAGCGAGAAACCAGCTGGTTCTCAGAGGCTTAAGAGGATGACCATGAGGTTCACCAAGAAGACCTGTCTTTTCTCAGCAGCCAGAGAACACAAATTTCCCTGACATAATGCAGGAGAATGGATGGTTTAGCCAGTTCCTTCAGGGGTAAAGTAGAGCAGTATCCAGCCATTCTAACCAACAATCCATGCAGAATGCACAAGGTGGGAGAAGACCCTAAAGGTTTCTTGCCTAAATATCCAAATACAGCCTCATATTGTATTCACAGTCTCTGGGTAGTTGCCTGCTTTTCATTTTATTTTGCTTGGGCAGCCTCAATGCTCATGACACAAGTGAGATATGAAAGATTCTACAGAGGCAGGATGTATTAGCCACCAATAATACCTTTGCCAACTGCAAATTTTCTCACTTTCCTTGAGCTGCTTACAGAACAAACAAAGAAACTCTGATTTATTAATTATTCTAACCATTTGCCAGTTACTTAGGTTTTAATGAGGCTTCGATATGCTTTAAAACCACATTTGTGTTAAATACCAACGTTAATGAAGCACAGAAATGAAGGAAAAGGCTGCAGCATAGGACTGTAGTTCATGAAGAGGGTAGTTCTTCCCCCACGTCAGGATATTTCACTCTGAGAACTTTAAGCTATTATTAAGATTGTCTTCCCTTCCAGGCCTCAAGGATGGATTTAATTTTGTACAACTCTCTGACTTGATGGCTAATAGCAATAATGCTGAACACAAACATCTGGACTCACTGCAGGAAATCGTTTCCTTTGTTTTGAGACTTAAACCACCAACCTGAGTGAAGGGCATGGAAGAGCTTCAGTGCCTCAGCCACTGATCCAGAAATAAAACATAACGTCTTACTGAAGTAAGAAGGGAAACTGACAAGACCTGAAAACTGAACTTCAGGGAACAGTCTCCCACCATCAAAGTGATCGTCTATTTGGAATTTTTATATTTGGAAAATGGTAGGTCAAGAGATGTAGAATACGGGATTTGGGGTGTGTTTTTTTAAGTAATTCCTAAGCACTCTAAATATAGCTAAAACCCTATACTGTACCCTCAAAGGGCTGACAGCACCAAATGAAGAGGAAGATTTTTCATAACTATATTTGAAACCCTGGCCTTTGCCCAACAAGGTAGAGATAAAGTTTCCAACCCCCCATGCTAGAGATTGTGGAAATTCAATATTTCTCTGAATATCTGGGAGACCAGGACACAGGCACAGTGGTTTACAGTCACAGGATTTCTTTTTCTCCCCCAGCTTTCCAACTTCTATTGAATTGTTGTCTGGAGGTTTCCTATGATTGCATCCTTTATGTCAGCGACACTAACATGGAACCCAGGTCCTTCCTGTTAACAACACTTGTCCTCTGCCCCCTCATCTCCTCCATCAAAGCATCAACAAACACATGTGTAACAGAAGTGTCACTGAAAAGGTGGGAGTCATCACCCTGGGCACAGTGGGGAGACATTGTTTAGGTAGTCACGTCTTACACAGGAAGAAAGATACTTATTTGTTTTAGGATCAGATCTTTATTTTTGTAATTTTAACTTTTATTTTTCATTCAGGGGGTACATGTGCAGGTTTTTTTACATGGGTATATTGTATGACACAGAGGTTTGGAGTATAAATGATCCCATCACACAGGTAGTAAGCACAGTACCCAACAGGTAGTTTTTCAACCCTTATCCACTGTCTCTCTCTCCCCGCTCTAATAGTCCCCAGAGTCTATTATTCCCATATTTATGTTCATTTGTACCCAATGTTTGGCTCCCAATTATAAATGAGAACGTGTAGTATTTGGTTTTCTGTTCCTGCGTTAGTTCACTTGGGATGATGGCCTCCGGCTGCATCCATGTTGTTGCAAAGGACATGATTTTATTCTCCTTTATGGCTGTGTAGTATTCTGTGGTGCATATGTACCACATTTTCTTTATCCAAGCCACCACTGATGAACACCTAGGTTGATTCCATGTATTTGCTATTGCAAATAGTGCTTCCATGAACATATGAGTGCATGTGTCTTTTTGATATAATGATTTATTTTCCTTTGAGTATATACTGAGTAATGGGATTACTGGATCTAATGGTAGTTCTAAGTTCTTTGAGAAATCTCCAAACTGCTTTCCACAGTGGCCGAACTAATTTACATTCCCACCAGCAGTGTATAAGCATTCCTTTTTCTCCACAGCCTTGCTGCCCTTGTTATTTTTTTGACTTTTTAATAGCTATTTTGACTGGTGTGAGGTGGTATCTCATTGTGGTTTTGATTTTCATTTCTTTGATGATTAGTGATGTTAAGCAGTTTTTCATGTTTGTTGGCTACTTCTATGTCTTCAAAAAACACTTCAGCCATTCCACCACCAGCAATTTTTTAATGGCTATAGCCACCCTAACCCCTTAACATCTCATTATTTTTTTTGATCCTTCTCACCTCTCTCTGTTTATACCTGTTATGGGTTGAATTGTGTCCCCCAAAAGGATATACTCAAGTCCTAACCTCCAGTGCATGTGAATGGGACCTTATTTAGAAACAGGGTCTTTGCAGATGCAGGCAAGTTAAGATGAAGTAATTTAGGTGGACCCTAATCCAGAATGACTGGCATCTTTATAAGAAAAGGAGAAGATGCACAGACAGAGATGCACAAGGAAGATGCCATGTGACGACAGACGCAGGGCTGGAGACATGCCGTTGCAAATCAAGGAATACCAGGGATTGCACAGGCCCAGGAGTAGCCAGGAAGAAGCAAGGAAAAATTCTGTCCAGAGCTTTATAGAGGGAGCATGGCCCTGCTGACACCTTGATTTCAGACTTCTAACCTCCACAGTGGAGGAATAAATGTCTGTTATTTTAAGCCACTCAGTCTGTGGTACTTTGTTAAGGCAGACCTAGAAAACTAATACAATACTCCCCTTCCTTCTCTCTCATTCCCTTTTATTTTCTCAGCAGAGATATTGAGCATCTCTTTGTTATCTCAACACCTATCCTCAGATCTTCATCGCTGACCCACAAGCTGCTGATAAATGCATTTTCCTGAATGAGGACAGTTCTTCTCTAAGAGAAATTCTGATGGCAGAGGTCAGGAAAAAGATTTTTTTCTCTCTCCATTACCTATAGTGTATTTAGATTAGGAAAACATACAATCCAAGTGCCCAAATGGAATTTGGGGGACTAAACTCTCTAATCAAGGCTGTTGCTCTTGATCAAATAAGCACACTCCTGCTTCACATGCATTGGTAGCTTCCCATCGTCAGCAGAGATGAAGACCTCCTGCTTGTCAGAGCCCGGAAAGCTTCATGACTGTGGCCTCTACTTCCCTCTGCCTCATCGAGGACTGCTCCCCAGCTGCCACTCTCTGCTCCACTCCCACTGCCTTCCTTCAGTTCCTCATTCTCAACACATCCTCCTTCCACCCTCACGCCATTGACCCTGCTTCTCTTGCTGCCTGGAACACTTTTCTCCAGATTCCCGCCCCAGCCCATCTCTGAGGTAACTCTAATCATCTTAGGTCAAAAGTCAAATCCTTTCCTAACGTCCCAGGACTGGGATGTATATATCACGTCCCCTAATCACAGATTTTTATGGCATCCACCACTTTTCTTTAGTAATATTTATTTGTTGTTAATTACAACAGAAGCTCTCTTAATTCGGCACCACGGGGAGTTAAGTGATGCTTTCAAATCCCTTCGTAAAACATATTGATGGATTGTCCAGATCACGATCAAACACTTGTGGCTTCTGCCACCTGGTAACCTCAACGCCTCTACTCCCACCGGCTGAGCTTATGCTTACTAAGAGTGGGTTGTTTCTGTTCCCAAACCTGTTTATGGCGGTTGTACTATATTACTATAATTATGTAGTTTAATTAAATATCACATAAACTGATCAAATATGAGCATAAAAAGAGAGTTACTGTTTCTATGAAAGCTCAGTTAAATGCTTTGGAAAGACCTGAAAAGCTGGGGGAAAATAATTGCTCTTAAGTTAGTTGTAAGCAAAACAAGTGTAAAAGATTGGGGAAAAAAATTAAAATCTTAGTGAATTTAAATGGCTTCACAAGTGTCTTTAGGTTTTCCCTCCACTCTACAGTATCTGAAACTGGAAATTGTAGATGGTATGTATATCCCATCATTTTGAGTGGGCTTTATGCAAGAATGTTAACATAAAATTTCAATGACTGGACAGATCCTAAAAGGAAGCATCTTGGCTCTATCAAATTTAGCAAATGAATGTTCATTTATGTATTTTAAGCAAAAAATATATAGATATATATAAAAACCATATCCATATGATTAAAAATATACCTATTGAATCATATACATACTCCCCACTTTAACTGCATTTTCCAATTAACTAGTTACTGGTCTTATTCCCATTGGAAAATGGGTTTTCAACAGTAAATACTTATTGACATGATCATTTCATTAATATTTGACTGTGAGCTCTATTACAAGGGGTACGTATGTGTGTGGTTCAACACTAATATTCCAAGCTGGGTGCGGTGGCTCACGCCTGTAAGCCCAGCACTTTGGGAGGCCAAAGTGGGTGGATCACTTGAGGTCAGGAGTTCAAGACCAGCCTGTTCAACATGGTGAAAAACCATCTCTACTAAATATGCAAAAATTAGGCAGGCATGGTGGTGTGCACCTATAATCCCAGCTACTCAAGTGGCTGAAGCAGGAGAATCGCTTGAACCTGAGAGGTGGAGGTTGCAATGAGTCAAGATCCCACCACTGCCCTCCAGCCTAGGTGACATAGCAAGACTCCATCTCAAAAAGAAAAAAAAAACACACACACACACACACACACACACATTCGAGTGCTTGACTATGGCACATAGTAGGTAGTCATTACTGTGAATAAATTGAAATTTTTCCTTTATTTTTGTCCTGTGCAGACATAGCAGATAACATAATAAAATATTTAAGCATACATCTCTGAAGGAGGTTCAAATATGTGGAAAAAAATTACCCTCAGAATTCTTTTGAGCAGTAAGTGTTAACTTCAACTTTGTGGAAGACTGTTCAGTCTGTTGGGGCATATTTGAGGACCACAGTATCTTTTCTTTCTGACTGATAGGCTGGATGCCCTATTTTGTCTGAACAGGACTCCCTGGATGGGTGTGAATCTGAACCAGGGAACAAAGGAGGTACACTTTACTTTCCTCTCTTTATGCCATGAGAAATCTATCTTCCTCCATGATCCAGCCTTAGTGAACGTAACAGATGGGTTTAATCCATAAAAATGAAAAACTTTTCCCATTTCAACTCCATTTCCTGCCTGTCCATGTAAAAGAAAAGTTTCTCTGAGGAAATGATGTAAATGCACTCGACATTCTTAAAAGATCCTACATAGCACAAAATATTGCTAGGAACTGAACCATGTTTCTTTTCATTTAAAAAGAATTATGAATGGAGTAGTGAAAAAAATATAGATGGGAGTTAGGAAATTCTTTCCAATCCCAGCTTCATTGGATTTCCTTCCCAAAACTTCATTGCCTTGTCTGTAAAGTGGGACTGATAAAAATGCATGCCTTGTCTATCTAATAGAATTTTTGTGAAGAATCAAATTAAATGATATCTATACAGACTCTTGGCGTACTACAAAGGGTGACATAAATGTACCCTGGTATTGTTACTACAAGGTCCCCCATGCCATATTTCCTCCACAGTGTCAGTTTCTGCCCTTCTTCTTTGTGCCTGACAGGCTGCACTCAATTCATTTCCTTTAGCACAGACACAGGTAATCTTCTGTTATTACAGGTGAAAGGAGGTTGGAAACTACTGATTTTGGAGTAGACAACAATAGTCTTGCTCCAACAAACCTTCAACTCCTATCTTGCCCCACAATCTTTTCAAGACAAATAAAGAGACATGAGTCAAAGGGCCCTGTAAAAACTGTAATTTCATCACCAGTATGGTTTTAAACTTTAACAGCTTTGGTACTCATCCATAAAATGTCATTTGTTGGTTCCATCCTAGTAGCTCAAACAAAAGAAAAAACACACATCCACTTCCTTCAATAAAATGTAAAAGTCTACAGTTTCTCTATATTTGTGCACTCAAGCCATACTAATTTATTCTACAATTACTTTTATTTTTTAGCATTTTTATTTGGCTCTTTTACTACATAATTAATGGTGTTTACATGGAAAGGTTGTTTATGTAAGCGGCCTAAGTAGATTACTGAGCAAGCTTTAAAACAAACATTTTTCTCCTTTTAAAATTTACTTCACTCTCCTCTGTCTGGCAGAAGAGTAGAGTTTTTAAAATGTCCAAGGGGACATGAGAATCAGGCTTTTGAGAGCCATTCTCCCCTGGCGAGTCGGGCTTATAATTCTGTTTCCCGTAATGGTTGGCCTGGGGGGAGTCAACGGTGACCCCACTAACCTAGCACATCCTAGACTCAGAAGCTTGTCTTTTCTTTGGGAGGTTGCCACTGTTTTTCTCCATGACCTTAAACATAACACAGTATCTGGCCCTTACAGATCGTTTCCTGTGGAGTTTGCAGACCCGAGGATGGGAGACTCATGACATAAACAAATATGCTCACTATAAAGACCAGAAATACACCAGGAAAGAAAACCTACCAAGTTTCTGAATCTCTCCACCAAAACAACTGCATCACCTAATTGTGACAATTACTGAGACTGTCCATCCTAGTCAAAGTTCAAATTGCAAGTTCTTTGAGTGGCAACACAGAGCCAAGTTACTATAAAACAGAGTTGGCATGACAGTCACTACTTGCCAAGACATATGTTACTTTTCTAAGGCATTCTGAAGGGAACATATTGACATCAAAGGCCATTTCTTTATTTCTGCTCTCTCAGAGGCAAAGCTAAGAGGACAGGAGTGAAGATGCCTCCCTCCACACCCTTTCAGAGGCCTGAAGTGGGAAGCCTGCCTCCAGGTCATCTCTGGAAGAACATGTGTCCTTTAAAGTACCTCTGGAGTTATGTCAGGAGTTACAGATCAGACTGTGGCAGCAGGCTTTCTCTGCACCAGGCTTCTGCCTCAGAGATGACCATTGAAGAACTCAATGCAGGTGAGTTCTGAACATTCTAGCACACAGAGATCCCTACATCAGTTCTATTCAGATTGGTAGAGCATAGCCTAGAATTGTAGTCCAGACCTAGAGGAGGAGATGCCAGTCAAACGCCTAATGACATGCATGGGGTTTTTGTTTGTTTTTTGGGATTTTTTGGAGACATAGTTTTGCTCTTGTTGCCCAGGATGGAGTCTCAGCTCACTGCAACCTCCACCTCCCGGGTTCAAGCAATTCTCCTGCCTCAGCCTCCCGAGTAGCTGGGATTACAGGCACATGCCAACACGCCAGGCTAATTTTTGTATTTTTAGTAGAGACAGGGTTTCACCACGTTGGTCAGGCTGGTCTCAAACTCCTGACCTCAGGTGATCCACCCGACTTGGCCTCCCAAAATGCTGGGATTATAGGCATGAGCCATCGCACCCAGCAACAAGCATGTTTTGAATGAACAAAACTGAACAAGACCCAGAGCTATCTTAAGACCTTCATATTCTTAAAACATTCTTTCACATCACTTGAAACATATTAAAAGGTATACACAAGAGACAAAGAAGGACATTATATAATGGTAAAAGGATCTGTGAGCATTTCAAATGGTTAAAAATGATATGATAGAGTCCAGGCTGAAATGGAACAAATCACAGAATACTAAATGGATTTTATAATCATTCCATTTTCATTAAGGTCAGTTTCTATTAGAGCAAATAACGCTTAAATAACTTTCTGTTTATACATAAAATATTTTAAATTCTAACTTTTGCTTCGACAAAAAACAATATATAGTCATTCTTTGGTGTATGCAAGGAATTGCTTCTAGGACCCTCACATATACCAAAATCTGTCCATCCTCAGTAGGTCCACAGTTGGCCCTAAGGAACCTGTGTATACAAAAAGTTGGTCCTCTGCATATGTAGGTTTCACATCTCAGGAATACTCTATTTTCAATCTGTATTTGCTTGGAAAAAATCTGCATATAAACAGATCAAACCTTGGTTGTTCAAGGTTCCACTGGACATGTAAGTCTCATTAAGGAACAGACTAATGGAATCACAGGATAGAAGATTATGAGAGACCAAAATTTCCCAGCATTTTAATCTTAATAATATCATAAATGAAATTAAATAGCAGAATCATTTACCATAACTTCTAGCTGAGTGACTTTGGAGGATTTATTAAACCTTGAAGCTTCAGGTTCATTATTTCCACAACTCTCATATGAAATGTACCAAATCAAAAGGGCTGAGTAAAGATTAAATGATAGAATGCACACAAAGAAACCTAGAACACAGATTGTATTCAGTAAATATTAACAGTTATTATTACCATGAACATCTATCAAATAAATACTTAGTGCATTCTAGATAGTATGAAACCTGCATTTAGACCAAAAGAGGTAGAGTGGGAAGGAGCACACTAACCTTGGTTTCCACTGGGGCCCAGGGACAAAGATGAGCTTATAACAACTGAGAGCACCTACATATTTTAGGGACTTCTGAAAATAACTGGGGACCATGAAGTGTAAGCTTGGCACGTTGCCATTTCTGCAACATTAAAAGATAAACTTTCTGCCCATTTTGATCAATGAAATGAAACTCTAAGGCAGATGAATGCAAAACCAATCTTCAAAGTAAAAAGTGAATAACTGGGTTGGTAATTCATGGTTCAATTCATATTATTCTCTTAAGGTAGTGAAAAATAAAAATTGTGTAATTTTTAGTCTGAAAGTCACACAATAAAAGAAAACATGCATTTGTGTTTTATTTTGCTTTGAACTACTGGGAAAAATCACAATGGATCCCCTTTAGGTTATTTCTTTTTTTTGACAGAGTCTCGCTCTATCACCCAGGCTGGAGTGCAATGGCATGATCTCGGATCACTAATTTTTATATTTTTAGTGAAGATTGTAATTTGCCCAGCTAATTTTTATATTTTTAGTGAAGACTGGGTTTCACCATGTTGGCCAGGCTGATCTTGAATTCCTGACCTCAGGTGATCTGCCCGCCTTGGCCTCCCAAAATGCTGGGATTACAGACATGAGCCACCATGCCCAACCCCGTTTAGGCTATTTTTAACAATACATGGCAAGAACTCAGAATTACAATTAAAAAACAATCACAGCATCATGGATCTAATGAACTTCTAGATAGTTATGACATACTATAGTTTACCATTGGAATAGAAAAATATAGCTGAAACACCTTGATATGGTTTGGCTGTGTCTCCACCCAAATCTCATCTTGAATTGTAGTTTCCATAATCCCCACGTGTGGTGGGAGGAACGAGGTGGGAAGTAATTGAATCATGAGGATAGTTTCCCCCATACTATTCTCTGATAGTAAGTTCTCATGAGATTTGATTGTTTTAAAGGGGCTTCCCCCTTCACTGAGCTCTCATTCTTCTCGTTCCTGCTGCCATGTGAAGAAGAAAGTATTTGCCTCCCCTTCTGCATGACTGTAAGTTTCCTGAGGCCTCCCCAGCTCTACAGAACTGAGTCAATTAAACCTTTCCTTTATTAATTACCCAGTCTCAGGCAGTTGTTTATAGAATGTGAGAACAAACTAATACACACCTCTTCTCAAATTTTTTGGTTATTTGTTTGGCAGAAGTTATTTGGAAATTCCCAATTTACTGTATATTACCAAATGTTTCATTACTTTTACTTGCTTAATAATTTCTATGTTTAAGTATCCAACAACTAACTAGTCTTCCTCAGTCTTTGAAAGTAGAAGTGAAAGCTCCCTTTATTAAAGGCTCAGATTGGAAAATCCCTTTTTTAAGGCCAATTAAAGTTTACTATTTTGGTTTCTAGAAGCTGGAAATCCCCATATAGTTTTCCCTATGGTAAGATGATGTGTACTATAAATTCAACAAATATTAAGGTTAGTTAAAAGACCAACTATAGGTTGAGTATCCTTATTTGACATGATTGGGACCAGAAGTGTTTCAGATTTTGGAATTTTTCAGATTTTGAAATATTTGCATATACATAATGAGACATCTTGGAGATGAAACCCAATCATAAACTCAAAATTCATTTATGTTTCATATACATTTTATACACCTAGTCTGAAGGTAATTTTATGCAATACTTTCAATAACTTTGTGCATAAGATAAAATTTGTTTACACTAAACTATCAGAAAGCAAAGGTGTCACTATTTAGGCCACCCACCTGGACAGTCTGTGGTTGTTTGGCATCACCATCATTCCTTACTTAGAATTTATATGCTACCAATAAGCAATAATTTCTTAATACTTTTTCACACATACATACTTAACAGTAAAAAACATGACATATCATTGATACAGAGAAAAAATAATGTGTTCAGGGTAACTAAGCAGCAAAATAGTATCACCAGATGCCTGTATCAGCTGTTAAATAGCAGCAACAAACAACAGCAGTATTTTGGTCTCCACCTGTGATGATGTGTTTTGTTTAAAAGGTTATAGTGCATTTCATTTTATTTTTTAAGGTGAGACAGAACATCAGAAATAGTTCAGGAATCAGGAAGTAGGTCCTCTAAGGTTGAGGAGGTGTTCTGCTGGAAGGCTTTTCAAAATGTTTCCTCCAGAGTCATTGGCCTCATTAACAATGTTTTTTGTCTTAGAAGGCTCTCTTTGATTTTTGTAAACAAACATGATTTCATCTTCTGTTATGAATGCATGCTGCTCTAGTCCTTACTCCTTCAATAAGCCCATCACATGTTTTTCACAATGTCATCTATAGGCACTTTTTCTGTAGTGTTAACATCATCATCACCATACTATCATTACAATCACCTTGACTCAGAATCATTTTGGCTATTTCGCCATTGGTAAATGAATATATGACAGAAGCCTCATCGATGATAAAACCTTTTTTTTTTTTTGACATGGAATCTCATTCTGTCACCCAGGCTGGAGTGCAGTGGTGCGATCTAGGCTCACTGCAACCTCCACCTCCCTGTTCAAGCAATTCTCCTGCCTCAGCCTCCCGAGTAGCTGGGACTACAAGTGCCCGCCACCACGCCAGGCTAATTTTTATATTTTTAGTAGAGATGGGGTTTCACCATATTGACCAGGCTGGTCTCGAACTCTTGACCTTGTGATCCACCTGCCTCAGCCCCTCAAAGTGCTGGGATTACAGGTGTGAGCCACCACACTGGGCAGCAAAAACTTCTTTGATAGCCACTTCTTCCCACAGACTGATGGCCTCTGAAGACATATATATATATATATATATATATATATATGTATATGCAAGAAGGTCAGACATCATCTTTTTCTCACTTGACATATGAAATCCTTCAAAGTCACCACCTTATTCATCGTCATCACTGAACAGAGTTTTAGGCCAGAGGTCGTGCCAGGCATGTGCAAATGTATCTTTAGTTACTATGTTCCAAGCACTGGTAATTGCATATATGCCATCCTTTATCCTCTTGAAAACCTTCCATTCTCACACTCTGTTTACTGCTGCTAGTTTGCTGTTCAAGAAAGTATTTTTATATTTATTCTTCTTTGATCTGGCACTGGTCATTGCTGAATTAATGAAGTATGTAGCATAAACTTTTTAAAAATTTTTTGATGAGATTTTTTCAGCTGGAGGATAAGGAAAACAATTGTCAAGGACTAGCAAAACCTTGCAGGTCCTCATCCAGTCCAGCTCCTCTGTAGTGAGCATGAGTCACTGGAACAATCAGTGAAACCAGTCAGAAAAGATGTCCCTGGTGATCCATGCCATTTTATTAAAATAACAATGAACTGATAAGAAATTAACACCTTGAAACACTCCTTGAAACACCAAGGACACAAGCCTTTGCCTATCGCAGTAAGTTTACAAGTATGCATGCCTGCTGCATTAGCACATCACAGCAGTTATTCTGTCCTCGACATACTCAATATCTGTATAGGCTATCGCATCAGCTGTAGTCAGTGTGTTTCTGGAGCAATAATGCTGAAACTGAAGTTTCATCAGCATTACAGACTTCTTCTGGCATCGAATTTTTATCAGTGATGAACTTGTAAAACTTATCAATGAATTTCTCTGCTGCTTTGTGATCAGCAGAAACTTTATGACCACAAATCTTTAAAAATTTAATGCTATTTCTTTTCTTAAATTTCTGCAATCAGCCTGTTGAATATTCACAGTTCTGTAATTTTCAGTTCATTATGATGGATCTTTGTTTCAGGATCAGCAAACCATTAAGTGGCCAATGTTCACTATTGACTAGCTGACAGATCCACTCAGTACATACTCAAAGCTCTTCATTTTTAGCTTTATGCAGTGTTTTTCTATTTTTCATTAACTTTTGCTCATCACTTTCAACATAGAACTTCTGTTTCTTCAGGTCACATGGGGTGGTCATTCTAACACCATACTCTTCTGTAAGACATTTCATACTTAGACTGCTGTCCAGTTTCTTCAACAGCTTGGCTGTCTGTACTATAGATAAGCATAAATTCCTCCTCCATTTTTTTTATCATTGTTACCCATAGAGTTAACTGCAGGTCTTTTTGATATTTTCAACAATGTATTTATACCATAGAGCAAAGAATAAGCAAAAATAACACAGTATATAATGCCTGTAGGTCTTGGCCTCATGTAGGGCACTGCAGGGAATCTGCCATTGGTAGATCTGGCCTGCACCTGTGCCATTTTATTACCCTTCCTGAGCATGCTTGTGTGGGGGAATCTAGGCATGTGTGGAAAAGAGATTGAAGCTAAAGGGGGTGAGAAAGTCTTTTTTCCTTTGAAGATGGTTAATTACTTTGTGGGTTGTATAACTGCTTTTTTTTTGGTTGGGGGATGGAGTCTCACCCTGTTGACCAGGCTTGAGTGCAGTGGCACTATCTTGGCTCACTGTAGCCTCCACCTCCCAGGTTCAAGTTTATCTCATGCCTCAGCCTCTAGAGTAGCTAGAACTGCTGGCATGTGCCACCATGCCCAGCTAATTTTTGTATTTTTAATAAAGGCAGGGTTTTGCCATATTGGCCAGACTGGTTTTGAACACCTGGCCTCAAGTGATCTGCCCATCTTAGCCTCCCAAAGTGTTAGAATTACAGGTGTGAGCCCTTGTACCCAGATGTGTGACTGAATTTTTACTGTGACCTGTCACATGAGGTTCAGTGTAGAATTTTCCACTTGCAGTTTTATGTCAGTGCTCAAAAATTTTAAATTTTGTATCATTTTGTATTTTGAATTTTCAGATTAGGGATATTCAACCTGTATTGATATCTTGAGGAGTGAAATAGCAAAAACAGGCTAGAACTTGATGATATACCTTGGCAGACAAAAAATAGGCCTCTACAGATCAGAGGTCGAGCTCCAAAGAAGTGGAAAACACTACATATCCTTTGGCTTGATACATAAATTCTTGGGAAGAGTTCTGATAAACATTGGTATGAAAAGATTTTTAGACTAATATATAAGCGGACAGAGTCTATACATCTTCTTGGTCTTTATTCTCTCTAACAGTATTTTCAGAGCAGGTAGAATTGGATGCATTTTAGGAGGATCTTAAGTCTAGGATGGGAAGAAGAGTTCAACAGCTGAATTTGTATTTTGAAAAAGCTACAAAAGTCTGAAACATACCTCCCTGTCCTTTGTTTGATACAGTCTACACTGTAAATCAAAAAGTGTCTATAATAGATGCTTTCCATTATACTCCCCTATCCCATATCTTTTAGTGCACATTGTCTTGATTTTCAATTGCCAGCACCTGGATTTCTTTGCTAAAATGACTTTCTTGACCACTAACTATCACTCTGACTGTATGTGGGCCAAGGGAAAGGAGGAATTGCCACCATCTGGGAGCAGCCATGAACTAATGACTAAAAAAGTGGGTGTATAAATACCTCAGCTTCCACCCTCACTGTGCTAGTGAAACTCTGCCACACATTTTCCACACTGTTTCCCAGAGCTTCCCAGTGGGATTAAGCTTCATTACTTCCTTGATAACATATGATTTACTGGCTCCTTTCCTTCCCTGTTGCATTTCTCCACTCCCAAACAAGTGTTTCCTGGAATCAACTCTCAAATAAGTGTCTTGGCCTGAATTCCGTCTCAGTCCTGCTTATAAGTAAACTTAAACCAAGACTGTGAAAATTACTTCTCTCTTTTTTCTTTCTTCACAGTTCTCGATGTCCTAAAAATTAGCTATAATGGCTCATGCCTTAGTGATACTACACTGCCTCCTAAATATCACTCTCTAGTAATTTGTTTACAAAGAGAAAGAAAACAGCGAATGCAAAAACATGAATTACATGAATTTTGCCCCCTCCCATTTTTAACTAAAAAAGAATCATTCAGCAGAAGTAGTTCTAGAACCTTTTATTTAATACCTTCGCATGCTAAATTAACAGAAAAATAGCTGCAGTTACATATAGCTACTGAAAACCACCAAACTGCCTCTCTGTAAGGAGAGTCAAGGATTCTTCTCTTCCACCTCTGTCCTTAGAAGAGAATGATATTTTCTGGATATTGAAGAGAGAGCATTCACTGAGATTACTGAACTCATCAGATATTCTATAAAGCTTTCTGTCTAATGTAGCCAGTAAGCACAAGAAAATAAATTGGGTATGAAATTTAGTTTTCAACCTTGAGCTTTATGAAATCTAAATATTGATCAAGTATTACTGATGAAAATTTAGTATTCAAATTGAGATGTGCTGGCATAAAATACACACTGGAATACACACCTAGTATAAAAATCTAAATAATTGTTAATAATGATATATTTATAAACAGATGTTTATCCAAATTGAGATATGCTAAAGTGTAAAAGGCACACTGGAATTGGAAGACCTAGTATAAAAATCTAAATAATTGATAATAATGATATATTTATAAATAGATGTTTTTATAT
The DNA here is from genome assembly GCA_963574635.1 of Cheracebus regulus. NCBI lineage: Eukaryota > Metazoa > Chordata > Mammalia > Primates > Pitheciidae > Cheracebus > Cheracebus regulus. Next base: position 53,813 of record CAUYQU010005958.1, read on the forward strand.
TGATTAAATTTTGAAATGATGACATTTTGGATATGTAGGTTACATAAGATACATTAAATATAATTTTGCTTGCTTCTATTTCCTTTTTAAAAAATGTGGCTGCTAAGAAATTTAAAAGTAAATGTGTGGTTCACGTTGTGTTTCTATTGGACAGCGCTGTTCAGTTTATTGACAGATTTGACTTGCTAGCCTAGGGGGCCCAATCACTGCCATATAAAAAGATTAAGATAAGAAAATAACATACTCTCCACAAAAGGATTTGACATTTTAAGTGAAGTGTCACAGGTTCAGTAATAATACTGCAGCCAAGCATAAAAGCAAGATAAAAAGTAAAGTCCCATAAAACTTTCTCAGGGAATGTGTCTGTTCTCTTCTATAAATAGATTACCGATATTAAATTATGGAAAGTGATTTAAGAAACAATGTTACCCTCTTTAAAAGCCCACAGAACTTGCTCTGCCTGAACAAGGAAGAAAATGCTCTACCCATGTCCGCTTTCTAGAACCTGAATGGAAAGACAGAATAAGGCAATTAGGTCCTACAAGGGGGTTTCACCATCTACTCTGACATAATCTACTCCTTCATTTTATAGAGAAAGAAAATGAATCTTAACCTGGCTAGGTGACTTGTTTTAGAAATGGTTTTGTTCTTCTGAAAGAAAAGAAAAGCAATTCTCAAATATAATTTATATTCCCATTAGTAAAACAAACTTTCCATCATTGCAAAGCTCACATGTTTGAACCAGCAGCTCTCAGATGCACCCACCATCAACTCTTCTTGAAAGCTCCCTTCATATCTTCTTCCATATTTTTAAGTAAGATATTTATAGTAATATTTCTTAGTTTCTCATTATTAGACATTTTCTACTGCCATCCTGTCATGGTAGATGAGGACTTAACTCACAGTCACCACTACCATTCCTTCTTATCTCCTAATCCTTCACTGGATGAACAAGTACATCTATAGTACTTCTATGCAAATACTGTCCACTGAAAAGCCAGGTAGTATATTACAGTTATGAAGAAGTCCTAGCCAGAGCAATCAGGCAAGAGAAAGAAATAAAAGGCATCCAAAAGGAAAAGAATCAGTCAAGTTATGTTTTTTCAGTGATGATATGATTATATACCTAGAAAACCCTAAAGACTCTGCCAGAAGGCTCTTACACCTGATAAATGACTGCAGTAAAGTTTCAGGATATAAAAATCAATGTACAAAAATCTGCAGCATTTCTATACACCAATACCCTTCAAGCTGAGAGCCAAATCAAAAATGCAATCCCATTTATAATAGCCACACAGAAAAAAGTATTGAGGGATACATCTGATAAAGAAGGATAAAGAGCTCTAGGAGGAGAACTACAAAACATTGCTAAAATAAATCAGAGATGACACAAATAAAAAGATATTCCTTGCTCATGAATTGGAAAAATTAGTATAATTAAAATGGACATACTGTCCAAAGCAATCTACAGATCAATACTATTCCTATCAAACTACCAAAATCATTTTTCACAGAATTAGAAAAAGTTATTCTAAAGTTTCTGTGGAACCTAAAAAGAGCCCAAATAGTCAAAGCAATCCTAAGCAAAAGCAACAAAGTGGTAGGCATCACATTACGCGATTTCAGGCTTTACTACAAGGTTACAGTAACCAAACAGTATGGTACTGGCACAAAAACAGACATATAGATCAATAGAATAAAATAGAGAACTCAGAAATAATGATGCACACTTACTGTCATCTACCTTTGACAAAGTTGACAAGAACAAGCAATGAGGAATGGACTCTTTATTCAATAAATGATTCTGGGAGAGCTGGCTAGTCCTATGCAGAAGACTGAAGTTGAACCCTTTCCATTCACCATGTACAAAAGTTAACTCAAGATGGATTAAAGATTTAAATGTAAGACCTAAAACCATAAGAATAAGAAAAAAAACCATAAGAAATGTCATTCTGGACATTGACCTTGAGAAAGAATTTATGACTAAGTCTTCAAAACAATTGCAATAAAAAAATTTACAAGTGGGACATAATTAAACTAAACAGCTTTGGGACAGCAAAATAAATTGTCAGCAGAGTAAAAAGACAACTTACGGAATGGAAGAAAATATTCACAAACTGCATCCAACAAAGGTCTAATATCCAGAATCTACAAGAAACTTAAACAATTGAACAAGCAAAAAACAATGCTTAAAAATGGAAAAATGATACAAACAGATACGTCTCAAAAGAATACATACAAGCAGCCAACAAACATGAAAAAATGCTCATCATCACTAATCATTAGAGAAATGCAAATCAAAACCACAATGAGATACTATCTCACACCAGTCACAGTGGCTGTGATTAAAAAGTCAAAAAACAACAGATGCTGGTGACCTTGTAGAGAAAAGGGAACGCTAATACACTGCTGGTGGGAATGTAAATTAGTTCAGCCACTGTAGAAAGCAATTTGGAGACTTCTCAAAGAACTAAAAACAGAACTACCATTACACCCAGCAATCCAATTACTGGGTATATACCCAAAGGAAGATAAACTGTTCTACCATAAAAACACATGCATGCATATGTTCCATCTCAGTACTATTCACAATAGCAAAGCCATAGAATCATCCTAGGTGTCCAGCAGCAGCAGATTGAATAAAGAAAATGTGGTACATATACAATATGGCATGCTATGCCATTGAAAAGAATGAAATCATGTCCTTTGCAGCAACACAGATGCAGGTGGAAGTCAACATCCTAAGCGAATTAACATAGAAACAGAAAACCAAGTATCACATGTTCTCACTCGTGAGGGAGAGCTAAGCTAAATATGGGATACGTATGGACATAAAGATGGCAGCAATAGACGCTGGGGACTACTAGAGGTGGGAGGGGGGAGGGAGGCAAGAGTTGAAAAACTGCCTATTGGGTACTATGTTCACTACCTGGGTGATGGCATCATTCATAGTCCAAACCTCAGTGTCATTCAATTTATCCATGTAACAAGGCAGCATATGTACCCACTGAATCTAAAATGAAAGCTAAACCTATGAAAATTTTAAAATTAAAAAAAGAAAAGAACAAGCTTTATGTTTTAATATCACTTTTTTTCTCTGCTTTTTGAGAAGCGGGCTCTGCATTTTTATTTTGCACTGATGTCTGCAAATTATATAGATGATCCTGGTTCTATCTGTGCAGAGAGATTGACAGAGATCATATAAAACATCTGAAAATTTTCAAGTAGAGGAAGAATAACTTTGGGAATTGACAGTGTGACCCATGGACTGATTTTTAAAGTATCTGTTTCACCATGAAATGTTAAGAGACAGCAATTGAGAACATTTAGAAAGATTACAGCAATTTGACAGAGCAATTTTATGTCTATTGAATATAGTTTGCTTTTATTTGTTATTGAAAAAAAAATTTGAGCTTGTTTAAAGAAAACAATTATGAATCTTGTATTTGTTTTGCCTGGAGTTAATAATAGCATTATTTTTTCATTTGCCTAGTTTCCAATATTTTCATTGTTACTTTTTCCCCAAATGCTACTATATCTCTGCCATATGCCTACCAAAGAGTTATTCTATATTCCTCAAACACATTTGTTCCATTTGTCTTTTTGACTGGTACACTTCCCACCTGCTACCCACTGTTATCCAGTTTCAATACAGACTGAATGCCTTGAAGCCAGCGATGTGGTTATCACGCAGGAGCTCATCTTACATGGTAATCTAGAGATGAAAAAATTTTATTCCTCAAGTCAGCTTTAAACTGTCTTTTGTATTTGCATTTTGCAGACATATATTAAATAACAGCAAAATAGTACTTCCATACCACAACCAAACATTCCACATACTTACAATATTAGGTAGTAGTTTTTAATGAATATTAAACAAAATAGATTGTCCTTATTTGAAGCATTTTTGTTGCCCCTCCAGCAAATGCTAACCACAAACTACAGCAGTTTAGCTTCACTGTTGTTAAAACCTGGTTGCTTCCAAAGTAACTGTAAAGTCTGTCGTACACAGAAGCGGGTGTTGGTCATGCTTCCAGGGTTCTCTGTGCTTAACTCCTAACTGTCTAGTGCATCGTTGTTGGAAAATAGGATTAACAGATTTTTACAACAAGGCAGAACCTAAAGGCAGAGCTTTATCATTATGGTGGTGGTAATGATTTTCTGGCCTCTGCTCATCCAAAAAAAAGTACCAATGTTAAGCCAACCATTGAAGAGATGTCAGGTGTAGACAGTGCTGTGATGAACTGCCACAGACCATAGAGTACTACTTCTGGAGCTGGCCAAAGAGCACTCCCCAAGTTCAAGCTCCATAGTTGCAAAAAGAGAAAACTGAGACCTAAAGACTCATGCAAGACAAGAAGAGACCTATAAGTAGGTCTTCACAATATTTGGAAAGATGGAAATAACTGATTGCTAACAGATGAATTATGACCTTACAGATTGATGTCATTTTGCACAAACTAAGCTTCCAGGAAGAGGCAAAGTATTTAATCAATTTAAATATTCATATCAACAATTCTAATCCTCGGGCATTTATCCGGTAATATTATAACTAAATGTGTAAATTGAAGTACCAAATCACTAACCTTCCTCCTTGTTTTTCTTTTGAACCACATAAAACACAAGTCTTAAGGACTTATTAATTATTTACAATCTGGCTCTGAAGATAATAGTACTTGTAGCAAATGCTGACAGGCAGGTTCTAGAAAGACCCAGCTAATCACAGTAGTTACTGAACAGACAAATTAAGAGCATTTTAAATTCTTGTTCAGAGACACTTGCCTTAGACATGTGCTGAAAGCATGAACTTATTTGTTCATGCTGGCCAGTAACCCAAAATTTTTTTTTAATTGTTCTTTCCTTCTTTTGGATCTGTTTTCAGCATCTATCTGAAAGTTCCAAATTATATGTAGGTTATTCCAGACTACACTGCTAATGCACTGTAACTTTATATTTATAGTCTTTGGCTTACACATTCCCAGAGACTGCATTCTGCAACACCCAGGAGTGAAAGGCCTTTTCTGACACCTGTGGCTGTTTTTCCATAAGTGCCTGTACAACCAATGCAGAGTATTCATTGTCTGGTCCTAATGGTTTCCCTTTGCTTATTTGAGAAATTATCATTATTTTCTCTTTTTGTAAACAACTCTGAAATAAAATAAAATAATAGCTTTCTTCACGTTAACAACTTTCCTCTTTTAAGTTCTGGGGTACATGTGCAGGACCTGGAGGTTTGTTACCTAGGTAAACGTGTGCCATGGTGGTTTGCTGCACTCATCACCTAGGTATTAAGCCCAGCAAGTATTAGCTGTTTTTCCTAATGCTCTCCCACCCCACACCCTGCCCACTGAGAGGCCCCAGTGTGTGTTGATCACCTCCCTGTGTCCATGTCTTCTCACTGTTCAGCTCCCACTAATAGGAGAGAACATGTGGTGTTTGGTTTTCTGTTCCTGCGTTAGTTTGCTGAGGATAATGGCTTCCAACTCCATCCATATCGCTACAAAGGACATGATCTTGTGCCTTTTTATGGCTACATGGTGTTCCATGGTTTATATGTTTCACATTTTCTTTATCTAGTCTATCATTGATGGGCATTTGGGTTACTCTCATGTCTTTGCTATTGTGAATAGTGCTGCAATGTACATACGCATGCATGTGTCTCTGTAATAGAATGATTTATATTCCTTTGGGTATATACCCAGTAATGAGATTGCTGGGTCAAACGGTATTTCTAGTTCTAGATCTCTGAGAAAATACCACATTGTCTTCTACAATGGCTGAACTAACTTACATTCCCACCAATAGTGTAAAAGCATTCCCATTTATCTGCAGCCTCACCAGCATCTGTTGTTTTTTGACTGGTTAATAATAATTGACATTCTGAGTGGTGTGAGATAGTATCTTATTGTGGTTTTGATTTGCACTTCTCTAATTATCAGTGATGTTGAGCTTTTTTTTTCATGCTTGTTGTCCACATATATGTCTTCTTTTGAGAAGTGTCTGTTCATGTCCTTTGCCCACTTTTTAATGGGGTTCTTTTCTCTTGTAAATCTGTTTAAGTTCCTTGTAGATCCTGCATATTAGATCTTTGTCAGATGGACAGATTGCAAAAATTTTCTCCCATTCTGTAGGATGCCTGTTTACTCAGATGATAGTTTCTTTTGCTGTGCAGAAGCTCCTTAGTTTAATTAGGTACCATTTGTCAATATTTGCTTTTGTTGCAATTGCTTTTGACAATTTTGTCATGAAATCTTTGCCTGTGCCTATGTTCTGAATGGTGGTATTGTCTAGACTTTCTTCTAGGGTTTTTATAGATTTGGGTTTTAGATTTAAGTATTTAATTCATTTTGAGTTAATTTTTGTTTAGAAGATCATTTCCAAATATTAATTTCTGGAGCCATGACAACAGATTACAACCATAAAACTTCATTTCCTCACTGGAAATATACAACTCTGAATGACAAGACTTCACCTAAAAAAGCTTCTGATTAAGGCAAAAGACAGTTACATATTTGGGTTGCTGAGCAACTGATAGAGCATCTTTCTAAATTTGAAGTATATTCTAGATGAAATTTTACAACAATAATTTGTATGTGAATAATATTAACTAAAGGATAAATTTAAAGAACAGAGAAAAGCCTGGCTGGTTTTTTCCAGTGTAATGATAGAATAATTATACAAAATGTGAAAAGACTGGAATCATGTTAATATTCTTATTTTCAGATAGTCCAAATCTTAACAAGGTCACTCAATAATTAAAATGCTTAAAATTATATAAAATGTCTTCTGAAAAGACACACAATCTAGTAAACCTGGTTTCTTTCTAAAAGGATGAGACTTTACTGATAATATCTGAAAAATTAAAGTTCTTACATTTCTTATCAAAAGAGAATGTGGAGTGGCCAGTGGTGGCTCATGCCTGTAATCCCAGCACTTTGGGAGGCCGAGGTGGGCAGATCACAGGGTCAAGAGATCGAGACCATCTTGACCAACATAGTGAAACCCCATCTCTACTAAAATATAAAAATTAGCTGGGTGTGACGGCATGCACCTGTAGTCCCAGCTATTCAGGAGGCTGAAGCAGGAGAATTGCTGGAACCCAGAAGGCAGAGGTTGCAGTGAGCTGAGATTGCGCCACTGCACTCCAGCCTGGCGCCTGGCGACAGAGCGAGGCTCTATCCCCCAAAAAAGAAAAGAATGTGGAATAACATACTAACCTTAGTTGTCTTTACATAAAATCTTAGTATACGTGGGCTTATTTTTATATACCTTGTCCTCAGCCTTCAGAATTTCCATCTGAGTACACAGGAATTTCAAGACAAACTTATTAGGGATAATGAGATAAGGAGTTAATTGAGGACCGGGGTGTGGTAGCTCACGCCTGTAATGCCCTCACCACTTCAGGAGGGTGAGGTGGGAGGATCACTTGATTCCAGGAGTTGGAGGCTGCTGTGAGCCATGATTATGCCACTGCACTCAAACCTGGGTGAAAGTCTAAGATCCCATCTCTAAAAAATAACAATAATTACAAAAAACAAAAATTAAAAAAGAGTTAATCAGGGAATGGGAAAAAAATGAATAAAACAGAATGTTGATGAGTACTTCTTTTTTTCTGGGGCAGGCTTGGGAGACATAAAGGAGGCAACCACATAGTCAGCTGGGCCTTGCTCTCCCTGCTGTTAGTGGGAGAGAGAAGAGATGCTACAGACTGAGCAAAAGCAGCAGAGGCAGCAACATAGTGTCCTCTATGTTTAACCCTGAGTGAAGCTTTGCTGGATAAGACAAGGCTTTCTAACCCTGGTCCTCCCTGATGAGTAAGGGGCACTCAGAAATACTGTACTTATTTCAAAGAATGGTCTGGGCATAGTCATGAACCATTCTCCTCCCCCTTTAACCCTAGGGACAACTACGAAGTTGGCTGTCCTAGACAGACAGAATATCTGCTGGGGAAAAGAGTTGGCATTTCATGGCATGTCAAGGGCTGGTGCAGAAGAGTTAAACTGAGGTCTGACAGCAATGACAAGATAGCCTCTTCCTTGTGCTCAGGAGCCAAGGGAGGCACCCTGGAGCAGAGTAGAGGCCAACAAGGGCAGTGGTGTCACTTCTCCCCAGGATCCCTGCAGAGAGGATGGGAAAACAATGTTCTCAGGAGTGATGAATCCTCCCTTAGGGTGTCAAGATCTGTCTTGGTGGATGCGTTAGCTTCCTATCACTGCTATGAGAGATCGCTACAACTCAGAGCTTAAAACAACTCAAATTTACCTTACAGTTTTAGAGATCAAAAGTGTGAAATAGATTTGCTGGGCTAAAATCAAGGTGTTGGCATGGCTGTGTTCCTTTGAGAGTTCTAAGGGAGAACCTATGTCCTTGGCTTTTCCAGCTTCTAGAAATGGCCCACATTTCTTGGCTTGTAGCCACCTCATTCAGACTCTGATTCCTTCATCAACTCTTTTTCTCTCTGTGACCCTCAGGTCTCCCTTTTATAAGGATCTTTATAATTCCACTGGATGACCCAGGATCATCTCCCCATCTCCAGATCTAAACTTAATCACACCTGTGAAGTCCTTGTTGACATATAAAGTAATGCATTCACAGGTTCTGGACATTTTTGGTAGCAATTATTCTGCCTCCCACAGTGAAAGTGGCAGTGAGAGACATTTCTGGAGTAGGCCTCAAGGGGAACGCAACTGCATCCAGTGAAGGCCCCCCTGGTGTGTTTATATGGCCTGGTTTATACAGCAAGGAGAACGAAGTTGGTTTATCATTTCCCTAAGCTCTTCATGCTGCTTGAATAGATTGTCTTCAGCTAGGAATTGATTTCGATAAATGTTAAAGCGATGATTTCTCAAAGTTGATAAGAAGAGTTACCTCCTTTCTCTCCTCACTCCACCTTTACCTCCCCACCTCCAAACAAGAAAAGAAAATCTCAGTGCACTGGTAGGCTTTCAGTCATGAGAGAGATCTTGGGGAGACAATTCCAAGTAGGGTTGTGACACTCCCTCATCGGAAAACCCTGCCTAGGAAGGATGGGGGCCCTAGTACATTTTGGCATGAAGAAGTTGCATTTGTGGGTGTTATTGACATAACAGTGACAATTTGCTTCCTAGGGCCTAAAAATAGCCTCCACCAGCATCTGAGAATGTACAGCTTTCCAAATAATTACCCATCTCAACTCAGCTCCCTCTAGACCTTCACAGGCTACCCAGAAACATGCATTCTTCCAGTCCCTCCACGAGAACTGCTCCTGGAAAGGATAAAAACAAGAGCAGCAGATTAACCATGTTTGGAGTGGAAATCCAAGGTCATGCCTGAATGACAGCTCAGCCAAATCCTGGAAGATTTTAAAAAGGGTAAAATGTAGAAAGCTATAGCCATATCTCTCCACATTAAAACTTACTAGTTTGACTTGAAGGCAAAGGACCAAAGGATATGACAAAAGGGGTGTTCAAAGACCCAGTCCATCTGTTTGCCTATCTGACCATGAGCATAGGCTGAAGGCAAGAGTAAAATGATCAGGAGGGTTATTTATAATAAATATTGATTATGGGGCTGCTGTGCGTGTATCTGCATGTGTGCAAACACACATCACTGCCTATTTAAGCAGCCCTAACAAAGCAAAGCCAGGGACTAGTACTGAACAGTGACCTTTCTGTGGTGATTCTCCACACAACAAAAGCCACATTTAAAAGTATACTATCCAGGAGAACTTTCCCAACCTAACAAGGCAGGCCAACATTCAAATTCAGAAAACACAAAGAATATCACAAAGATATTCTTCAAAAAGAGCAACTGGAAAGCACACAATCGCCAGATTTACCAGGATTGAAATGAAGGAAAAATGCTAAGGGCAGCCAGAGAGAAAGGTGGGGTTACCCACAAAGGGAAGCCCATCAGACTCACAGCATATCTCTCCACAGAAACCCTACAAACCAGAAGAGAGTGGGGGCCAATATTCAATGTCCTTAAAGAAAAGAACTTTCAACCAAGAATTTCATATCCAGCTAAACTAAGCTTC
>CAUYQU010005959.1:0-47922 GCA_963574635.1 Cheracebus regulus
CTCTTTTTCTAAACTCTCTTCCTCTTTCTCTTTCATTTTTTCTTTCTTTTGCTGTTTCTTTCTTTCTCCTTTTCTCTCTTTTTCTAAAATCTCTTCCTCTTCCTTTCTCTCTTTCATTCTTTTTAAAAAAAAAAAAAAAAATGAATAAGTTCTGCTATTTGATAGAGCAACAGGGAAACTATAGTCAAATATATATATATTTTTTAAATTTTGAGGTGGAGTTTTGCTCTTGTTGCCCAGGCTGGAGTGCAATGGCATGATCTCGGCTCACTGCGACTTCTGCCTCCCAGTTTCAAGCCATTCTCTTGCCTCAGCCTCCTGAGTAGCTGGGATTACAGACATGCACCACTACACCCAACTAATTTTGTATTTTTAGTAGAGACAGGGTTTCTCCATGTTGGTCAGGCTGGTCTCGAACTCCCGACCTCAGGGTAATCCACCCACCTTGGCCTCCCAAAGTGCTGGGATTACAAGCATGAGCCACTGTGCCCGGCCAAAATGATGTAATTGTCTATTTTAAAATAACGAAGAGTATAATTGGATTGTTTGTAACACAAAGGATAAATACTAGAAGTGATGGATACCCCATTTACCCTGATGTAATTATTAAACACTGCATACCTGTATCTAAATATCTCATGTACCTCATAAATCTATAAACCTACTAAGTACCCACAAAAATTAACTTAATAAAATATAGTTTGATTTAATTTGCAGTAAAGAATACAGCATTATGACATTGCTTTACATCTATTTGAAAATATTTCAGCATATTTCTTATTTATTATCCCTCTCATTTGAAATGCTTATCTTTTCATACTTGCTTTTTATATACTTGCTCTGTTTTTTTGTGTGTGTTTGTTTCAGTTTGTCTTTTTCCTTGAACTCTTACAAAATAAGATGCCATAGATACTTCGAGTCTTGTCATGGTCTGATTTCTCTGTAGCACAGCAAGGAAAAGGCAAAGGAAGAATCAGAACCTCAGTGACCCTGTCTCCAACTGAGGTGGGTTTTCTTCTTAGTCACTGCAGGCCCTGTTTCTCTCAGCAAGTCTCTTTCTGGGTTAGTCACTGCTTTCTCCTCTGAGAATTCTGCAAAGTTTCTACAAGTTGTATTGGAAACTACTAAATGATGCTAAGTTTGCACAATGGGTAGTTTATATAAATGTTTCTCTTAAAAAGCAACATGCCCAGGAAATTTCTGGGAGACACGTATAGTACAAATCGTACTAGCAGCTGCCAGAACATGCTGGAGCTTCCCAGGGTTGAATCTATTGCTCCCAGGGATTGATTTAATTTCTGTTTTGTCAGCCAGTGTAACTGCAGACTGCAACGTGCTCCATGTTTTCATACACAAAAGGGATATGGAAAGAACAGAAGGCAGGATCCAAGGGAAAATGTGAGCCAGTACAACACCATGAAAATGCAACATGTTGATTGATCTAGTGTGAGCTCTTTATACAGACAAAAGGAAGCAGAGCCCAAGGCTGATATCTGCATTGTTAAAGTGAATATATGATCTATCCCAAATATTCAGAGAGTTGAAGCAAAAATTGAGGGTATTTGCCTTTGCCTATAAAATAGAAAACTGTTGACTTGCCTCTGTTCCCACATCAATCGCAGCACTGCTACTAACCAGCTGTGTGAGTGGGTCTGCTAGTTCATAGCTGGTTTTTTGTTGTTGTTGTTGTTTTGAGACTTTCTGTCGCCCAGGTTGGAGTGTAGTGCCACGATTTGGGCTCACTGCAACCTCCGCCTCCCTAGTTCAAGCGATTCTCCTGCCTCAGCCTCCCAAGTAGCTGGGACTACAGGCTCATGCCACCACACCTGGCTAATTTTTTGTATTTTAAAAAATAGTAGGGACGGGGTTTCACCATGTTAGCCAGGATGCTCTTGATCTCCTGACCTCATCATCATCTGCCCGCCTCAGCCTCCCAAAGTGCTGGGATTACACGCATGAGCCGCCATGCCTAACTAGTTCACAGCTTTCATCCAGCTTTACCATTGGAAAAGTGAGGATATTGCACCAGCCAGTCCCTGACATCCTTTCCAGCCTTTGAACTATGTTACTCTTTTAGAGACATTTTCACCATTAACTCCTTTTTGTTTTTTTCTAGTATTATATGAGTTTTTGCTAAACATGAGTTGAGAGGAACCATGAGATGTCCCTGTTGAATCTTGCAGATATGGCAAAGGGGTGCATGGACTATAGTAGTTGGCACTGTGTTTGAAATTAACAACAACATTCAACCCTACCACAGAGGCTGCAACATGTTGAAAAACACTGCTCCAGCACTTCTGAGAACTCACTCGAAATGCATATATAACACAAGCCTACATATGGGTTTCCTTATTTTATTTTTGCTTTGTAGCTCACAAAAAGTCAACAGATTCTGCAGGAAAACTAGAAACCACAGGGCTTCACAAGGACTTCTACAGGTTTTAAGAGCACCAGTGGTGGGGAGGGCAGTGTCTTTGAGCTACTAAAACACTTTAAAGAGACTAAGAGCAACCAAGCAACCATACCATCATCTCTGTAAAGTTGCAGAAATGTTTAGATGATCTGATTTTGACATGAATTATATATATTGAGTATGTTTGAAGCTGTCCTGATCTTGTCTCACAGTGATCTTAAGCTCTAATGGGCAGCAATATAAGTTTTCCATGAAGTAAAACAGAGTTATAAAATTGGGTTTACAGGCAAAATATTTCAAGGGATAGGGCAGTTCAGTTCAGTCCCTACCTGGGGAAGGGATGGAAAGAAAGATCTGGGAAAAGATCGTCTCAATACAACATGGGGTGTTCTACAGCTGCCTTTAGAGCTGGTCCTCAGAGAACACACAGAAAGGAAACTCTACCTTGCTGGTGGGATGGTTCCAGGAATCATAAAAGCATCCTAGGAGTTAACCTTTGAAGAAGGTGATAAAGAACTTTCCAGGAAAATGAGATCATCACTGTAAGTAAGGTCAAAGAGTGTTAAAGTCTTTGATGCATAAAGTTTGAGGAAGTGATGGGCAAGAGGTGAACCTGAGGGAGAGGGAAGAGGCCTGACAAGGGGAGGGCCTGCTGTGCCTCACTAGAAAGATTAGGCATGTCTGTGTAGATAGTGGGGAACCATGGAAAGGTGATGGATCAGAGTGTGACAAGGTTGATTTCATACACTCCCAAAGTAGAAAAGAATAAAGCATCCTTATAATTGAAAATTTTAGGAACAACTGCCCTACCTGTCCAGGCATAGAAAATGTTTTAAGTTTTAAGTTGAGTTTTAAGTTTCATTATTTCCTGGCACATCATCTGTCACTTAATATTAATGACTCTATAGTTCCTGCTTAACTAGATCAGGGTCAGTCTCAGCATCTTTGTATATTCACAGTTTGTTTTCTGCACTGATTCAAGACTTTCTATTAGCTGACAAGATCTTTCCTTCTTTCCTTCCTTCCTTCCTTCCTTCCTTCCATCCATCCTTTTTCCTTCTTTCTTTTCTTTTCTTTCTTCGGAGTCTCTCACTCTGTTGCCAGGCTGGAGTGCACTGGTGCAATCTCTGCTCACTACAACCTCTGCCTCCCGGGTTCAAGCAATTCTCCTGCCTCAGCCCCCTGAGTAGCTGGAACTACAGAAGAAATGGAAGGATGTAATTGTAAATATAGATAGCCAGTCAAAGATGAAGCAATAGCCAATCAAACCAAGAGAAATTAGTAAAATAAGCTCTACTTCATAGTTTCAGGACCTAGGTCTTTAATTTCTGGTATTTAACTACCTGTGCTTAAAAGCCGAAGACTGACAAATGAATGACTCAGACCAATACTTCATAAGCTTAAAGCGACCATAATGACCTTATAATCATCTCCTCAGATTTATCCTCTTCCTATGTTTAGTAAATAATATCAAACTATAGAGAAACTAAAGTGCTTTAGAGTCAGCTCACAGTAAAAATCAAAAGTTGAGTGAGTAGGAATTTAAGTAGAATATTTACCACCAGATCTGGAAATTATGCTGTGGGTAGTGATGGTCACATTGTAGAGGTAAAGAAAAATCAAAGTGATTTTATTTGTGTTTATTAAACACAAAAAATAAAAAAGGTAAATAAATCACATATTCAACTGAATAAAAAAACAATGACCGGAATGTAAGGAAAGTAGAAGGAAGATAATATAGATAAAAGCAGAAATTAATAAATTAAAAGAGCAGTAAATCTTGGTTAATTTGAAATGGACCTTGAAAAGTCCAATAAGATGTGAGAATAATTTCTTGAAAAGATCTCTGTTCTTGAAAAGAAAAGACAGAAAAACCTATATACAAATTTTAAAAAATGTCATATCTATGAAAAGATTCAATAGATCATTTATAAGAAAATATCATTTCAATTCACTAGTAATAAAGTTGAACATTTTGTTAAAATAAGTGGTTTTCTTCTAAGTAACCAAACTATGCATACAAAGTTTTTGTTCAAAAACTCTGGAAGGAATTTGAAAATTTGTCAAAATACAGCTGCTTCTAATGTCCACCTTATATCCAACCAAAGGCACATAACTTAATTACATGAAAAGTGTTTCACACATCAAGGAACAGATATTTCTTATACTAATTTCAGGGATGAGAAAAATATAGAAAACTACAATTATTATGGAAAATCAAGTTTCCATAATGAACGAATACCCAGGCAGTATTGTATCAAGTGACTAATATCCATGCTAAGTTAAGGTTTATCGTATAAATATGCGGATCATTCAATGTGAAGAAATCTACTAATAGCTACCTCATCAATACATCAAAGAGGAAACACCATCTATTCATCTAAAAATCTGCCAAAAGGCAACTGGTAGAGTTCAATATACATTTAGAATAAAACTTTCAAAATATATGTAAACTGAATGGCATTTCTTTAGCATTATAAATAATATATTCTGATAAAATAAACCACCAATATTATGCCTAACTGTAGTTCACTAGAGATACTCTCATTAAAGCTAGGAAAAGAAATTCCAACTATTCCCATGATTGTGTAACACTGTTCTTCAAATGTGAACAAATACAATGTAATAAAATATTATATCTGTAAACATAGATAATATATGTAATTAAATATATATAATGAAAAACCTAATTATCATCATTTGCAGATAATACTACTGTCTGGCTGGAAAACTGAAAATAACTAAAAAAAAAATGAACTAATGGAATTGATAAGAGAAGCTCTAAAATTACCAGTTACAAAGTTAACATAATGAAATAAACACTTTTGCCTCTAGATCAACCACATCAGTTAGACTCTAACATTACAAAAACCTATTTACTATAAGACTAATATTATAAAATATCTAGAAATTATTGTATCAATAAGCACTTACAAAATTACAAAGTTTTTTTCTGACACTTAAAAAAGACTTGAATAGATAGTGAAACATGGAATCCTCTAATCCAAAAATTAAATGTTAAATGAATGTCAATTATTCACAAGTTAATATATAAAGACAATGCAATTCCAGTAAAAATCCCAACATAATTTATTTGGAGATTGGCTATTTGACAGAATATTCTAAATTCCATCCAAAACACTTATGCTTAGAATAGACAGAATTTTTTAAGTGAAAAAATTGAGGGCTATAAAAGTTTAATTTCTTTAGTTCTAAAAATTGAAAATGACAATGATATATGTATAAGCATGTGAGCATATATATGTTATTCATTGGCTTATACATTGATGTGTTTATGTTTGTGTATGTATACATGTATTATACATATTTATTGGTGGGAATAAACCTTAGTATGATTTTTCTGTGAAGCATCTCAAATGCCCATTGGTGCAGCATTTTCCTCTCCAGGAATTTGCCCTAAGAAAATATTCATGAACATTTATAATGCAATAGCTAGAAATATGTTCATGCTAGTAGAGATTATAGCAAGTGAAAGTTAGAAAAAAAATCTAAGTCTTCAAAGGTAGAGTATTTTATAAAATCAGGATACATTCATAAAGTAAATATGCAAACCTTAAAACCAGTATATAAGAATATTTAATGAAAAGGATATTCTCATAAGAAATATGAAAAGTGTCTTATGAGTAAAGAGGCCAAGGAAAGATTCATTTTTAGGACTAGCCTTTTTCCAACTGACTTACAAGCACCCTAATCCAATGCAAACCACGTGATTTTAAGGAACATTACTACATCTAACAAGGCTTTTAAATTACCTCTTTTATAGTCCACTGTAGCTTCCTCACAGGAAGTTCTGATCTTACTCTCAGCTAAATCCTTGTAGCTCACTGTGCTGTGGCTGCACTTATTTGCCTACTAAATGCATCAGGATAATGAGGATTTGAGCTGATAAGCAATAGCCAGGATGTGATGGGGATAAAGATTTGAGAAAGCTAGGAAAAGTAGACAACAAAACAAATTGACCAAATGTATAATGTTGGGAAGAGAGAAAGCCTGAATTTCAAGTTTCTGTCAAGTATTACACCACAGGGTCAGAGCCCGGAGCTTCTACCATCCCCTTCTCCAGCCTCCCTTACCAACTCAGAAGCAGCCCTCACTCTGCCTACATGATGCCCTGCACTCACTAAGCCACCAGGTACATCCAGCAACTGGGCCAGGAGCTCCTGTCTGGTGGGCAGGTGAACTGGGACAAAGCAGAGATGTCATTACATAGTTGGGGTCCCAATTTGGGATTTTGAATCCATTTGTCCATAAATTATTTTTTTACCACTATTTATGTTTTGAGAACTAGTAAATATTTCTATTATATGATGTTACATGCTAAGTGAGATTTTTGGATTTCACTGCTATGCATATGCAAACCCCACAGTCTTGGGAAAAAAAATTCAGTGTTCTAAGTGTTGACTGGCTTACCAATGGTAAATTGGGGATTATTTGATTTGTAGTATTTTAAAATATAAAAACATAATATTTAAAGCTGGGAGCAGCAGAGTAAGACCAAATTGCTATTATATCTGGAAAGTAAAATTCATCCAATTGTACATACATACATAATTTTCATAAAAAATTTTTTTAGACCTAAGGAAACTGAACTTTTGTAGCTCTCAGTTTTTCACTTGAGAAAAAGTTCTGTCTATTCTAACAAGTGTTTTGGGTGAAATTTAGAATATTTTGTCAAATAGCCGATCTTCAAACAAATCATTTTAAGGTTTTAATTGGAGTTGCATTGTCTTTATATATTAACCTGTGAATAATTGACATAGTAATGTAGAAAGTAATTCATCAAGATGAAACTTACATCTTAAAAATATACCTTAATGTTGACCCAATCATATTATTATAAGTAAAGGGAAATCTAAGATTCCTCAAAAGGTGATAAACGAAAGTATTTTCTTCAAAAAACAAGCAAACAAACAAAAATTTGGAAGTCCAATAATTTGAGGATTACTTAAGTAAACCATGTAATAGTCTATACTGAAGTGTTATGCAACTGTCACAAATAGAGTGTCTGTAATATCAGGGTAATTTATGCCACAGCAGTCCACATAATATGCAAAATTATATATATTTTATAATATCAACTTTGAAAAATATTTCTGGGAAATACAATAGCAAGAATTTTAGCAAATTTTATTTTTATCATTGTGGGTTGGGGTGTCAAATCTCAGCTTCCCCACAGATAACCTGATAATCTGTATATAAAGCCAAACTTATCATCTGGCAAAGAGTTAGTGCTTAATGAAACCTGCTGAGTGCTGTCATGCCAGGCACTGGACACACACCTTTTAGTCCTCTTTGGCATCCTACAATATAAGCACTCTTGGTAACTCCATATTGCAAAGGACATCATGAGTCTTGAAAGGACTAAGTAATTTTCCTGGATACTCATCAATATTGAGGGACAGAGCTGAGATTAAACCTGGGTCTGTTCAAATGTCACTCCTGGTGCCTCTTACCTCATATGGCACTCCAAAGTAAGGGTATGTTTGCATTTATAGGTGGCTTTTATTTTTATTTTTGATACTTTGTATTTGTGTTTTCCAAATTTGCTAAAACAGGTACCTGTTGCTTCTAAAATCAGAAGAAAATCTTGGTTTTTGTATTTGTTTAAGAAACACTGTTAAGAAAATAACATAAAAGGCAAGTTAAAGGTGGAGAAGAAAAATTATGTTGATAAGTGTAAGCTCTCAGCTTCGCTCACAATTTAGCTTTGGAAAACAATGCATTCCTAAATGTTTCAGAGATGCATACAGTTTTAAAATTTTCCTATTCAATTTCTATAAGAGTGATAATTCAAATTCAAATGTGATTGTGATACATTTGAATTTGAAAATATGGCCCTTAGGCAATGGTCTGGTTAAAATTATATCTCTAAAGTGTCCCATCCATTTGCTCTGATTAAGGCTGCATAAAGGTTTGCCTGTTCTGTTTTATTTGCTTTATTTGGATGCCTAGTGCATCTTTTGTGGTCTTGGACTTAACCTCAACTGAGGAGGAAGAGCAGCTGGATGGGGACGGAAAGTCAGAGTCCTGGATGCTTCTCCTAGCTGCCAAATTAACCTCTCAATGCCTCATTATTTCCCTCTAGAATATACTTTCACCATATGCCCTTGAATTAAACAATGGAGAAGACAACTTTCTACATTTAAAATAAGTGCAAACAATTACTTCTCTAGGGTCCTCTGATTTTTCCATTTATCTGCTTCATCTCTTCTCTCTTTCCTTTCTGTTTTCTTCCCTCTCTTTCTCTCTTTCTTTTTCTTTCCCTTTAACTCTGGCCCCAAAGTATGTGCTTGGTCAGAGGAAATGCTCATAATGAAGGATTGCATCTTCTGACCAGAAGCGGTGCTGAGGATGCATATGAAATCTCTACAGAAGGTCTATTTTCTTTCTCTCCACTGTTCATGTTACAGAGCCCTCCCTTCATAAGGCAAATGTTACCTTTGATGTGTTATTCTATTAGTTCTGATACATAAGGGTTGCTAACAAATCAAATACATTTGTGTATTCATTAATGTACTCCTGCACTTTCCAGAGTATCCTCTCAATTGTCTTGAAAAGCTCAAGCTCACTGGTTAGGCTTTTGTAAACATGCCTTGTCCCAGCCCCATGCCAGGCCTTGCATTCCCAGATGCTGGACCCTGTTAAGAGCAATGGTCCTGCCTTTTACATGACTCTGAGGCTCTGTTTGTAATCACCATAAACTGGATGGAAGAGCCACAGGGCTACCATCAGCCCTGCAGAGACAGTGGAGCAGAGAAGTCTAATTATGAAATTAAAGCCTGCAAGAGACCCAGGTTGCAAGTGAGGCACCTTGAGAGTCATCCAATGATCTCTGGGCTGGAAAAACGGAAATACACTAACATTAATTAGCCTGCTGCACCAGAACAGAATAATTTAAATGCAAAAGATAATCTCACTGCCCTTTTGATGTGAAAAAGTTGTCCTAGATTGTAACTTTGATTTCCGCATCAGCAGCCTGTGTGCTCATACATTAGCAGCAGCCTGGAAGATTGAAAAGCAGGGGTGGGCATCGATTTTGAACAGTGGCCCTGCCACTTGCTGTGTGATCTTAGGTAAAGGACTGCTCCTCCCTAATTCTCTGTTTATAGTTTTATTCACTTTAGAGCCGTGAAAGAACACTCATTTTAATGAGATACTGTGAGAATTAAGTGTAAGTGCGTTGTTACTCTCTATGACATGAGAGAAGTTGCAGGCACAGAATATCCTGCAGAAATAAATAGCTGGTGATTTGCTGCATATGTGTTCAGGCAAATATGCACATATGATTTCTTTTTATCAAGACATTTTCATCTTTGTATTGCCATTGAGTCAACTCCGCTGGCTGTTATTAAAAGACTCCCCAACACAATAGCAAGGGACGGTCAACAAAGGAAAGAACACATTGCAGCGAAAGCTATTGAGAAATGTACATTCACCCTCCCACACCCTTGACCTCTAGAATCAGATCAGTAACTTCTCCCCTCTTCATTTCCCCTTCCTGTGTCCACAGTGAAGGGAAGTTGGTTGCAACCTTTTGCAGATAATGTGACACAGGGTACACAAGAGAGGAAGGGAGAAAAGCATTTCAACAAAAGCCTGGGACTTCAGTTTAGGTAAATTCAGGAAGGCGTGAGATAGGAAATGGCAGCAACCTTGCCAGGAACTGAAGGAAAAGGATTCTGGCATCAGCCCCGGAGCAAAATGTTAGGTCATCTATAATAAGGGCTGGGTGAAAAACCTTCAACTCAAAATGAAAGATACAATGACACAAAGAAACTTATCAAGGCAACCTTTGAGAGCAGTTAAGAAACCAATTCTTCTTTTTTAAAGAAAATTCTCAGACAAAAGAGATTCGCTGATCCGCTGTGTCAAGTTCCATGTAGAATAAACTTCACAATCTCAAGAGCCAAGTTTCTGTGCCAATTTTTTTCCTTTTATGAGGAAAAGGAGAGGAAACAGAAACTTTAAAATGAAACAGAGTAGATTAAACTCACCTTTCCCCAATTAAGTAGCTTTAATGGGTGGTTTCTATTTTTTATCAAATTTAATTCCAGTTAAATTTTCATAACTATAAAAGACAAAAGATACAGTTGGTATTGACAAGAGAATCTGTTCACATAATAAAATGAGAAAAGAAAAATGTCCCATTCCATAAACTTCACTACTTTAAAGCTGTAAGATGAAAGAGCACATTCCAGGGAGAGGGAATGTATTTTTTTCTAAAGAGTTAACATTTTAGTTCTACTGGCACTGGAAACGCTGAATCTCTGAGAAAGATGTTAACAATGAGATCAGAGCCATATCATGGGGGAAGAGGATAGGCTAATTTCAGAGGTCCTGCAGTGGAAAAGATTGTTTCTTTGGGCTTCCATGAATTAAATATTTGTCCCCCCATAATTGGTATGTTGAAATCCCAATACCCCTCTACAAATGGAACGATATTAGGAGGTGGGGGGTTTGGGGGTTAAGTCATGAATGGGATTAGTGCTCTTATACAAAGGACCCCAGAGAGGGCTGTCTCTCTTTCCACCATGTGAAGATATAAGTAACCTAGAAGAGAGCCCTCACCAGAACCTGATGATGCTGGCCCCCTGGTCTTAGACTTCCAGCCTGAGAACTGAGAAAAATAAATGTCTATTGTTTATAAGCCTCCAAGTCTAAGCTGGGAGCTGTAACAGCCTGAGCTAAGATACCTGCTTCTAATGGCTGAGTCACAATTCTATACTAAGTTTTATACTGTTTCCTAATCACTTATTTCCAAGCGGACCATTTAGTTTGCACAAATGTTATCCAGACCTGTACAACTTAGAAGGAACCCCTTCTTGATATAGATAATGTTTTAGTTTTTCACCCCAACAACTTAAATGACAGCATTTTAGTAACTCAAATTCTCCTTGTCAAGGGGTCAAAAAGTAAGATGCCAGTAATTCACAGTGGGAAGATTCTTAGTTTAACATGTTAGAAGAGAGAAGAAAAAGATCCTTTTCCTTAATAATCTTCACAGTTAGATGGTAAGGTAAGTGGAAAAGTTCTGCACTTGGTTGCAATGAATAACTGTCTTCCACCAGGGTTGATAGGGAGGATCATTAACCATCAGTGAAATTACCAACTGCCCTGGAACACAACACATTCTTTGGTGAAAAGTCACTTGAATACCTGTGGGAGCCATCACTATGGATTGCAGGCCATTCTGACTTGGAGTTTAAGGCTGACATCTGAAACCACAGGTTGTCGGGTTCACTGCTTCGTCATGTTTTTCTAGGGGTTATTTTAGCCTCTCAGATGTGAATTTCACACATGTTGCTTGGGCTCCACCCAACCATTATCTCATGATTTGATACAAAACCCATTTTTTAAATGTTTCATTTATATAGAACATAAGCTATCACCTACCCATATAGCAAACCATGACCTGTACTGTCTTTCATTTTGGCTTCATGTTAAAACTTCCAGCTAGATGCTGTTATCTTCAGTTTAAAGATAACACAAATATTGACTCAGGAGAATTTAAGAAACTTGTTCAACTTTGTTTGACCAGTAAGTGGCATCTGAAATTTGAGCCTATGTGTTTCTGTTTCCGAAGCCTGTATTCTTCTTCCTTTCTACTCTACAGCCTTGTAACTTACAAACTTCCCTTCACTCATAAACGTGTATTCCCTTAAAGTAATGGCTTTTTATTATACAGGATAACAATGTCTCCACAGTCAATGATACTTTCTCATAATTTGGTTCCAAATTTGTTACAAGAAGAATCCACATGCCTCTTTTCTCTTCAGGTCCAGGAGAAGCAATGTATCCACTGTTCAGCACAACCCCTGCCCCATCACCATCACTGCCAGTACCTACCCTAAGGTTCTCTTTTCTTATTGAGCCACTTGATTTATGCTTAACACGATACTATTTACTAAAGCAATTGATGAGTCCCACCTTGTAAAGTGTTAAAGTCCAAAGATTTAAGAAAAAAAGAGGGCTGGAGGCAGTGGATCATTCGAGGTCAGGAGTCTGAGACCAGCCTGGCCAACATCGTGAAAACCCGTCTCTACTAAAAACATAAAAATTAGCTGGGTGTGGTGGTGGGTGCCTGTAATCTCAGCTACTTTGGAGACTGAGGCAGGAGAATTGCTTGAACCTGGGAGGCAGAGGTTGCAGTGAGCTGAGATGGCAGATGGCACCACTGCACTCCAGCCTCTATCACCGAAAAAAAAAAAAAAAAAAAAAAAAAAAAAGGACTTCATATGTGAAGTTTGGCTTTTTCTTTTTGTTACTGTAAACATTGTCAACAGAAAATTTTAAAAGAAAAATAAGAGTTCCAAAGGTTTGAGATACATGTGACTTGATTAGTCATTCAACGAGAGCTTTAGTCTTAGTTTCTGAAAATCTGCGAGGATTTCTATTTGTAGTCAAACCTGTCTCTAGGTACATAGGAATTTTTCTGGGGTATGGAAATCAAATAATTATATATTTTAACATCATTTATGTGCCCCAAACATAAGCAGATAAGATCTAGATTTCTCACTTTTCCCCAACCCCTGACTTAACTTTAAATTCTTCTCACTGATGTGGTTTAAAGCTAAGTGTTTTCTTTGTTTTATAGCTTAATGTTACACCGGAATTTCTCTGGTTCTTCCAACTTCATGCCACACCTGGCATTCTGTCCTTATCAAAAATCAGATCATTTCTCTCAAAGAGAAAAAACTGGCAGCAAGGCAAACCCTGGAGATGAAAGCAAGGGTTAAGTTTACTTCCAATATTAGGGAATGATTTGGAAATAAATGTCGAGGTTAAAAAGTCCAGATGGCAATTCAACTGTATCCTCACTATAAACATGATTTGATTTATGGGAACTACTAATGGTATCTCCGTTTAGATCTGGATGGCTTTGCTTTCTCTCAACTGCGTTTTAAATTCATCAGATTCTTTTACTCCCACTATCAATCCTTCACTACAAAGAGACACTCCTCATCCAGAATTTGGGAGTATCTTAAAATGCAGAAATTGATAAATGTTAACAACCCTAATCCATGCAAATTACTGTCTGTTGTCATTATTTATAACCTGGCGGATGTGCTTATTCAAAAGATCCTCAAAAAGCTTTGACAATTCATGCTTCCCCTTCTGAATCATCTTTTGCTCTTCTTCCCTCTTTTATAAGGGATCCCACTGA
The DNA here is from genome assembly GCA_963574635.1 of Cheracebus regulus. Taxonomy (NCBI): domain Eukaryota; kingdom Metazoa; phylum Chordata; class Mammalia; order Primates; family Pitheciidae; genus Cheracebus; species Cheracebus regulus. The sequence continues at coordinate 13,599 of CAUYQU010005959.1, forward strand.
ATTAGTTTTCACTTTTTTCTTTGCCTGACATTGCAGTTATTAGCTTTCTTGGCTTTGTCAGAAGAATCCATCGGAAATGTTTATCTCCTGGGGCAAATCTCAGGGAAACAGCATGTTTATCACTTCAAGGGGCTGTAATCCAAAGGCAGCCCCAGGCCCACCAGTTTTATAACATAAGGACTGGAGGAGGAAGCAGCCATGTAATTGAACAGCAGTGATACAATAAACTCCCGCCATGAGCCTCACTGCCTCCCTGGCCTGTCTTTGTTCTCTAACCTATGCTGATTAAATGTACAAGCTGAAATAATACTAATTTAATCTCTTACTTCCATTTAACTTTCTTCAACTCACAAAGTATTGGCCTGGAGAGTGGCCACTATTCAGAATTAGGCCACTTCCTTCCACAGGTAGAATCAGCGAGTTTCATGTATTTGGCCAATGTTTACTAACATCTAATTTGAATATCATACCAGGAAAGGGGATAGTTTGAATCAGAACGATGGCATGGCCAGATGGATTTTACCTTATGTTGCAAGGATAAACATAACCGAGGTATCTCTTCAATAATAGAAACATAATTTTGTATCATTCTTCATAGTCTTTTAAGACCCAGTCCTGATGTCATTTCCATTATGAAATACTTAACCTTTCCAGAACCTGCATTCCAGAACCAGTACTGCTTCCTCCTTTGTTCTCCCAGTGGTATTTTGGATACTCTTTAATTCATTGTTATTACACTTTTAGCAACTGCATTAGTTACAGCTAGAAATATAATCAGGACCAAGACATCCTCCAAGAGCTCAAGGGAGAGAAGTAACAGCCAGTTGCAATAAACCATCGATAAGCTCAAGATTTAGGGCCACACAAGAAGGGCCTCTTCTTTGTTGGGTTAAGGTCATGACCCAAGCAGAACTAGGGTAAGGACAAAAAAAAAAAAAAAAAAGCCTTCATATCATTAAGAAATTGATATTCAATGCTTTCTCTTGTCAGAAGAACATATTTTGGGGGAAAACTACAGGTAGAACAAACTGATTTAAGTATATAATTCAATGCTAAGAATAGAATTAAAAAACAGACTGGATACTTAAGCAGAGGTCAGTTCATAAAGGACAAAGAATTTATATTTTCTTACCAGGGCAATGGAAGTCAGGACTTACAGGTGAGTGATTGTGGAGATCTGAATGCCGTGAAAGGTTAGGGGAATGGAGAAAAATCTAGAGAGTCAGCAATTATCAAGAGACAGAATCAATGGAGACTGCTGACTACTTGGTATGGGAACCAGATACAAAGAAACACAAAGAGGAATACACAAATTTCTGTTCTGAGCAAATGGAAGGCAGTGATAGCTTTGGTTAATAGGGAACTCAGTAGAAGGAACCTGTTCCAGCGAGAAAATATGGAGTTTGTTTCAGTGTAGAATTTATATGCCTATGAAACATTCATTTGGGATATCTAAGAAGGTGTATATTTATATGGTGTGTTTACTGTCAGAATAGGAACTATTTTGTGCCAGTTGGAAAAACAAAACTATTATGATTTGAATAGAAGACTAAGAAGAAATACCATAGAAGTAGGAGGAAACACAAGAGAAACCAAGGAAAAAGAACATTTCAAGAAAGAAGTATAAGTCAACAGTGGTACATTTCAAGGATATAAAGTAACAATGAAAATTGATAAGCATCTATATAATTTTAAGGAGTAAATAGGTAATTGGTGGACTTAGTTGGAGCATTTTTAGGGGTGTGGAGGGGCCCAAGACAAATTACAAAAATATGAAGAGTGAGGGAGGAGAAAAAAGAAAACGTGCTGAGTAGTTTTTTTACAAAAATTTTAGATAAGGGAGATTTAGATAAGGAAGATGATGTTAGCTCCTTTGAATCTACAGAGTAGTCCTTTTTTGCCTACTCCTCAAACTATAATGCTGGATTTAGCTTTTGTAGTCAGTTGAGTTTTTTATTTATTTGGAGAGTCTCAATTTCTAACCTAGTGCCTGGATCTCTGTAATGGACTGTTAAATCAATGAAGGACTGGGGAAGGTGTGGTGAACACTTTTTCTGACTATTTTCTAGGGAAACACCAATTGTTTGGATGGAAATTATTTGAAGGCAGTGGAATACAAATCTGTATGAAGTGAGTTAAATCTCCGCAAGGCCAAGATACTCTTTATTTAATTACACCTTCAAGGAAACTCAATTATGTCATTCTTGCTGATAGAAAACTGACTCCCTTAAAAATTAAATGAATTAAAATGTGTGGAAGACAGGACTATTATACCACTAACAGTTCCACTGCAAGTACATGAGACCGTCATGACAATAACTGAAAAACTAAAGGAGATGTCTATACAGACAGCTGCTCATTTACTGCCTGAGGCTCAGAATCAATCACTCCAGGTGAACTGAATCCCTCAAAACACCAGGGGAAACCTGAGAAGCATTCCAGGAGATCTCTGGTTGACTGGCTTCTCAGATATATATAACACAGGCTGAAGTGTGCTGTCAAAACTCAGCTATTAAGTATTCTAAACTCCATTAAAATACATCTTTGCAAGAGAAAGAGCTACAGATTTGGTGCAGGAAGGATCTCTTCTATGATTTTGGGGTTTGGAGCTCAGGTGGTACAATGGTGATGAAGATGGAGATTTGGATGTGTTCAGTGTAAAGATGGTGACTTAGGAGGGAGGACTGATGAGTAAGGAGAGAGCAGATGAAATTGAAAGAGGAGAGAACTAGCCTCAGAACCCTGTGAAACACTAGCGTTGACTACCGGGCAGGGAAGGAAGAAGCCTCAAAGGGACCTCAGAGGAGTGGTCTCTATCCCACAGGAATGTGCCCTTTATTTCTAGTTCTCCTTTATATCTTTGACAAAGGAAAAGAAAATCTATCAAGTTAGGCATTAGCCATCTCTCAAGATATGTTTTCCAAAATTGTCTTTCCTTTAAAATAGTCCCCTATGCATTCTATTTATTGTTTTGGGAATTTTCTGTGAATACTTGACCAACATTTATTGAGCACCTACTATATAGCCCATATCACAAGTAAAGCTAGCCACTTACACTTGCATTATCTCATATATTGTTCACTGTCAATGTAGAGATGGGACATTGATGCCCACACTGAAAATGGTCCTGGATCACATACCAGTCGGAGACAGGACCAGATTTTGAATCTATATTTTCTGAATCCTATGATCTTTCCACGATCATTGATTGGTATGGATATTTGATAGATATATTGGTCATAAAATTCATGTTCTTATATCCTTCTCAAAAGTATAAGACTTGATGGCTTGTGCAACCAGTCATGTTACTACACAGTGATACCGAGAGTTTTGTGAAAGGCATCAAATATCTAACCCTCCCCACAGATGACTCTGTGGCTTATGCAGAACCTGTGTGACAAGGGACCAGAGGTATGTGCTGGGTGATTATCCTCTGAACTCATGCTCTACAAATTTTAGTGTTTAGAAATACATAAGAAAATACATGTCTTAAGCTGGCGTAATGGCACATACATGGAGTCATAGCCTACATGTGACATACAGTTTGCTGTGTTTTGAAAAGTATGTTGGCCATTTTTTGCATACTGTCTGACATTTGGGAGTTCAACAGCACACCAACCCCTTATATTTTGACATCTCCTATGAGAAAAAATAATAACACTTAATTGGCATCCCATGTTTAAAGAAAATGAGATAACAAAGTAGGATTTCAGAAATAAATGAATAAGAGACACTAAATGTTAACAAGTTTCTGAGAGAGCAAAGAGGAAAGCTCTTTGTTTTTAGAAATATGTGGGTGGAGGAGAGGATTGTGAACTATCTGCTCTGTGATCTTGTGGCAACCTGATGAGTAATTTAAAAACTTCAAATGACTGACACATCTTGTTTTATTCTTATTTTATATATTTATATAAATAATGGCATAAAGATATTATGTATTAACCTTATTTTAAATCTTTACTTATTGTAAATATAAGACACAGAAAAGTATCAATGACACAACAAAGGAGCTCAATGAGTTATTATCAACACATGCATGTGTAATCAGCACTGTGTCAAAAGTTAGAATGCTCCCAGAAACCCTGTCTCTCCAGCAAATCTGTTCACAATCACAGCACCATTCCTCCTTCCAAAGATCACTACACTCAGACTTTTGAGAAAATTATTTATTTGCTCTTTATACACTGACTGCCTAACGCATCCTTAAACCTAGCAGTTGAGTCCTTCCTTCTTTTGAACTTTATGTAAACTTCTCATTCTATTGTGTCTGTCTTCATTTATCTACATTATGCTTGAGAGATTCATCAAGTTATTGTGGGTAGCTGTAATTCATTAATCTTCTGGTATATTCCATTGTTATAGGATTGTTTACCTTTCTGTTATTGTTAGATATTTGGGTTGTTTTGGGTTTATTAAAAATAATGACTCTATGAACTTTCTTGTATCTGTCTGTATTAGTCTGTTCTCACACTGCTACTACCCAAGATACTGCCCAAGACTGGGTAATTTATAAACAAAGAAGATTTAATAGACTCACAGTTCTGCACTGCTGGGGAGGCCTCAGGAAACTTACAGTTATGGCGGGAGGAGAAGCAGGCATGTCTTACATGGTGGCAGGTAAGAGTGTGAGAAACAGCAGGAAAAACTGCCTTATAAAACCATCAGATGTCATGACAACTCACTCACCATCATGAGAACACCATGGGAAAAACTAACCCCAAGATCCAATCACCTCTCACCTGGTTCTTCCCTTGACACATGAGGATTACAATTCAAGATGAGGTTTGGGTAGGGACACAGCCAAACCAAACACATTTTACTGGGCATATGCCTAGGAATCAAATTAGGAAATCATAAAGATGCATATCCTCAATGTTAGAAAAAAACATTAAACAGCCTTCCAAAGTGGATGTAACCAATTTACAAACCTGGATGTATTTGCATTGATTCACACAGCCAGTGTTTTTTGTATTTCTTTCTTTTTTTTTTTTTTTCAGACAGGAGTCTCGCTCTGTCCCCAGGCTGGAGTGCAGTGGTGTGATCTCAGCTCACTGCAACCTCTGACTCCCTGGTTCAAGCTATTCTCCAGTCTCAGCCTCCCAAGTAGCTGGGATTATAGGCAGGTGCCACCACGCCCAGCTAATTTTTGTATTTTTAGTAGAGACAGGGTTTCACCATGTTGGCCAGGATGATCTTGATCTCCTGACTTTGTGATCCACCCACCTTTGCCTCCCAAAGTGCTGTTAATACAGGTGTGAGCCACTGTACCTGGCCTGTATTTCTTTTAATCTTAAGACATTCTAGTAGATATTTAGTAGTATTGCTTTGTTTCTATTATACATGATTCTGATTTTGTTTCTATTATACATGATAATGTTGAGCACTCTTTTGATCATGTGGATGTAGTCTTTTATGAAATCCCTTTAGAAGTCTGGTGTCAATTTTTCTAATTAGTTGCATTTTCCTTACTATTAATTTGTAGAAGAGTTTTCCTTGAGGCAAGAATTTTACATTATGGATTCAATTTTTTTCTAAAATAGTGGTGTTATACATTGTTCCCATTCATTTTTGTATTTATTTTGCTAAATAAACTTTTAAAAATTTGTCTTTTAATCTAAACTTTGAAATTTACTAACACAAATTTTGTCAAAAATACCTTCTTTTATCACCTTTTATCCTTAAATATTTTTATCATAGGATTAGTAGTGATGGCTCTGATATAAGTTACTTGTTCCTTCTCAGATATTTCTTGAACAAATTCATCACAACTACAGCAATTTTGTTATTTTTTTCTCCAATGAACAACTTGTGGCTGTGTTGATTCTCTCTTTGATTTATTTATTTTTAATTAATTTTTCCTCCTATATTTATTATTTCATTTTCTCTACTTCTTTTGGGCTTAGTTTGTTCTCTTCCTAATCTGAGATATATTTTTAGTTTATTACTTTTCAGCCTTTCTTATTTACCAAAATGTGCATTTAAGGCTATAAATGTTTTTTAAAGCATGGTTTTAGATGTCTTTTGTTGTTTATAGATACCATACTTTTTATTATCACTCAGCTTCAGATATCGTTTAATTCTCATTTTGACTTTTTCCTTGACCTGGGGATTATGTTCCAGTCCTGGTATATAGTGGGCATGTATATTTTAAATTCTGTATTTGATAGTTCCAATCCCTCAAGCTCTTGAACAGCTTTGTGCAATGCTTTAAGTTTCTGCTGGCTTTTCTTCATATTACTTATTTTTTTTATAACCTGGTGAAATTTTATTGTGTGCTTTAAGTTATATTTTAAAAATTGTTTGTAGCAATAGTATGAGGGCTAGGATAATGCCATTTCCTTTAGAAATGATTAATAGTTGTTTCTACCAGGTACTGGAGGCATTATCAAACTGGGATTTTTTTCATCCAATTTTTCGGTTAAGAAGGTTCAAAGCTGAGCTGCAGTTACTATGAAGGCCTGTCAACATTCACTTTACTCTTCTTTCTAAGCGTGAATTCTCCTGTGGATCAGCTTAAACAAGGGTGTTCATGTGGGCCCCCTTTGCCAAGGTCCAGACTCTAATCTCTTATTCTCTAGTCTCCTTGGATGGTCATAATCAATGATGATCTCTCCTCCTCTCAACTACCCCATTCTGAATGGCAACTTCCCCCAGGAGAAAAGTGATTCCAAATTTCAGGCTTCTCTTCATTGGACCTCTGTCCTCCTCTGTATCCTGGCCTAGTCACTTTTCAGTGTCCTAATAGCAATTTTGCATCTTCAAAGAAAAGATAAAACTGACTTTCCTGGTTATCCTCACTAGTCCAAATTGCCTAGTAAATTCTTACTAAAAGTAGAAGTCCAACCAGGAATATTTTTGTTCTGTAATATAAATAAAAAGCAGTAATAGTCTCATTGTTTTTGATATATAAACTTAACTAGGCAACATGAGTTATCAGACCTAACTTATTCACTGCATATTAGCTTTTGTCCTGATGCAATTGGGTCCTTACTCAATTATATCATTATAGCATATTGCTCCAAGCGACTTTTCCGGTTATAAGCATATGGTGTTTTTTGTTCTACTGTTAATTCTTTTCCCCTGGACTTGTTTAAAACATGCTCATTTTCAATTTAGAGTCTGGGCAATCCATGCATTACATTCTAAAATGCCTGGCCAGCTTCCTCAGGAGATAAAATTATTAACTGGTCACTTAGATTTGCATATATTTTCTAGAATTTATTTGCAGAATTACCAAGTACCAGTCATACAAGATTTGAGAAAGGAGCTGCAACTTGTCTTACTAAATTAGGAATCACAGGCCTCTTATTTCATGTGGAATGCCCTTTATCAAAGCAAAAGAATAAAAGCTTGGGACACTTGGTCTGAAAGATTTAAAACTATCCAAAGATTAATTCAAGGTTTGCAGTGAGGACTCACAAGAATATTGAGCCATGTACCTACATACATATCACAGTGGGAGAGATTACCCAGACTTCCATGAAGCTGTCAGTCAAAATGAGGGAAAGAAGTCAATTTAAGAATGTTAAAAGAAAAACCCATTTGTTCACATTTCAAGTAATAGTGAATATTTATTACTTTCTCTGTTCTGAAACTCTACTCTTTTTGTTGGGGGAAAATCTCTTTCTCTCTGTTTTGGAGAAATAGTTTCTCCTTCCTTACACAAACATTCAATCTACTTCCATCGTCAGAGGATATGGTCTAGGTGTGGAAACATTTCCCAATCTGAAGATCACATTTCTTTCTCCACAGTCATTGCTCTGGGGGATGGGCAGGTGACATTGTTCTGGTTAATCAGCCTAGAACTTGCCTGAGATTATGTGATTTAAACTGACTTAAAAAGTCTTTATTTTGTGTGATGACAGAACTAGAAAGATGTGAGCCCAAAGTGACTGGCAGAAGGAGACTATCAGAGATAATGAAGCTCATACAGAAAAAGCAAAGGTTAATAATAGCCAAACTTCTGATGATATTTGCACATTCTGCCCCACTGACCAAGAGGCTGCTTTACTCCCTGCCCTGCCAACAGTCGGGACAAATTGTCCATTAAATTATTCTTTTTTGATCTAAGCTACTTTGAGTTGGATTCCTTTAATTTGTAACTAAATTTATAGGGCTGCAAAATAAAATAGAATATGCTCAATGTTTTAGTCTGTTTTGTGCTGCTGCAATGAAGTACCAAATATAACAAAAATTTACTGGCTTATGATTCTGAACATTATAAAATCAAGTATCAAGGTGCTGGCATCTAAGAAGGGCCTTATTGCTGGGTCATATGTGGGGGAAGGCAGAAGGGGCAAGAGACAACAAGAGAGAGAGAAAGCAAGAGGGGATGATTACACTCTCATGATAACAAACCTACTCTCATAATCATGGCACTAGTCTACTCACCAGAGAAGGACCCTTATGACCTAAACACCTCTTAAAAGTCCCAATTCTCAATATCATCACAATGGCTATTAAATTTCAACATGAGTTTCAGAAGGGACAAATATTCAAATTCTAGGACATTATAATATTCAAATATATAATATTCAAACCAGTTAAATTCAAAACCAGATGAACAGAAAGAAAAATGTCTTAGGATATGTATGCCCCTAATATTGCATGAAACATATATATACTAAAAATTAGTTTTTGTTTACTTGAAATTTAAATTTAACTGGTCATCCTGGTAGTTTATTTGCTAAATCTGGCAACCCTGAATTAAAAGAATCTTAACCAATATGTTGGTTATAGTCTGTTTGTATTACACATTCTGGACTTTCATGGATAAAAATATTTCATTAAAAGTGTGTTCATTTTTACTAATATATTCTTAAAATGTATGAATTATTTTTACTAAGATTCTATTTAACAACTTAATTTTTATTGAATTTCTGCTGTGTGCAAGACAAGTTACTAGGCTGTTTGCAATAAGAGATAAAAATAGATCTGAAATCCTTATAGCTAAAGATCTTAAAATCTACTTTGGGAAAGAGAACTAAATTTATTAATATAATTTATGGAAAATATAAAATTGAATAATACAATCTTCAATTTATTTAACTTTGTATAATTTATAAACTATTTTGAGATCACTTCTCATTAAATTCTTAGAACTTTGTGAAATAGGATTATTGCATTTGTTCTCTTTCTTTAAAAGAATAAATTCGAGTTTAAAGACATTGACTTTCCTAGATCTCCCAGATAATATGTGACACAGCCAAAATTTAATTCCAATTATTGTTACTCCAAAGCTTTTCACTCTATTAATCTACTATTAATTATTAAATAAAATTCTGGGATACATGTTAGATGGCATAAATAAATATCAGGTGAAGTCAGAAAAAAATTGATAAAGGAGCAAAGATATGAGAATGACTTTAAAAACTGGATATGACTTAAATAACAGAACACAAGCAATGAAAGGTATATAGGAAAGAGAAACACAAAGGGTTTGAGGTGTGAGAGAGCGTGTGTTTCCAAGAAAGCCTTGGAGCTTCCTGGAACAGAAGTCAGGAAAGTTGTTAAATTGTACTCTCCATCATCTCTGCCTGCACTCACATGTGTAAAAGAGCAAACATCATCATCAGTTCAACTTACCAATAAGAAATCATATCACAACCCCCATCTATTGACTCCACTGCTATCCTAGACCACTATTTCATGATATTTTCTAACTCTTCAAACCTCCAATCCACTCTTCCCCATTTTAACTCTCAGTTGATGACCTTCATTTCCAGCTCACTCACAAAGAGAAACCATTATAAAGCAATTTGCTAATGACTTCCAAATGCAAATCTTTAGACTGCAGCCTGGACTCTGTTCTTGTATCCCCAGCTGCTTACTCATCATGTTCATTGGGATATCCAGGTAGTTTCCCAAACTTTCCATACACAAAGACAAATGGCTGATTTTTCTGCCCCATACCTGCTCTTCTTACCTCTTCTTCAATCCCAGCAAGCAGTAATGCCATCGTTCTACATATTTTTGTCATTATTATCAGCCCTTCTCTCATACTTCACACATAGTTCAGTATGAATTCCTTTATGTGCAATATTTAAAATATACTTAGAAGGTAATTGCTTGTCACCAGCTACTGCTACCCCCTTGGGACAAGACATCATTATCATCACCTGGACTACTGCCATTGTCTTCTAACTAGACTGTCTTCTCTAAGCCTTGCTCCCATTCAGTCTACGAATAACATCATCTAAATGACCCAAGCTACACATTTGCTTATAACCTGATAATGGTGGGTTTCCATCCCCTCCAGGAAAGCCTAAGTCCTTGAAATGGCCTAAAGGCTCTACAAGATGTGGCCTTCTGTCATCTCTCCCACAACACCCTCTACTACTGCCATCCTTTTCTTCCCCTGCATTCCAGCTTCCCAGGTATTCTTGCTATAATAATAATAATAAGACATTTTTTTAAACATGTGACCTGCTTTGACCTCAGGGCTGTGCAATGGATATTCTCTCTGCATAAACTTTTCTTTGTCCAAATGCCAGCCATGGCCTACTCTCTCATCTCTTTCTAATCTTTCACTTCCCCTTTTACAAATTGCAACACCACACTGATCACTGGCATTCTCTGTTTTCCCTGCCCTATTTTCTCTCCCACATTTATCATAATATCATACACTATCTATATTTTACTTATCCACTTATGGTCTATCTCCTCCCACTAGGACATAAGCTCCCTGGGGAGAGGAATGTTTCCCTGGGAGCTTATGTCCTCCCACTAAGGAGGAGATAACCATGTTGTGTCCATTGCTGCATTCCTTACACTGAACACAGTACTTCTCCAGAGCAGACTCAATAACTATTTGTTGAATGACTAAATGACTGTGGCTATGCAAGTCTGATCTACGATAGGCTTTGAGTTTAGGCAGTGAAGTAGAGGGATAATGAGCCACAAGATTTTTTGGCTATGTGAAAATATGTGGAAATTAATATGGCAGAAATAGCTAAGTTATATCATATATTGGAGAAACTAAGATAATAATGCATTATCTGAGAAGGTTGGTGGCATCAGCAGAGACCCTTAGGACCTCCACTGGGTCTGAGAAGAGAAGTTTCTTAAAGTATTCTCACAGCTACAGGATATGATCACTACATGAGAGACTAAGAGACCAGATGGGAGGCTGTCACAGAATTCCAGGTTTGAAATGATGTGGGTATGAATTAGAAGTGTGATTGACAATGAGGAAGACAGAAAGGCACAGATTTGAGAGATGGTTAAAGGAATCATCCCTCAGATTAAAGGACAAAAATGGATATGGAACATAGATTGGAAATTTTGGATAACAAATGACCTTGAGGTTTCCAAATTAGAATACTGTAAAAATAAGTGCATCCTTGATATAAAAGGATATTTGGCCAAGATAGATGGTTTCTTTTTGCTATTTTTGACTTATTTTATACTTTATCAGGGAAAAGAGCAATGATCAGTAAAAGATGGAGGCAGAATACACAGTCACTAAGGACTTGTGATTTTCCCAAACTTGTGAAAATCCTTTTGGGATCAGACTAATGCCTGAATACCCCAGGTCACTTCAGAGCTGTTTCGATTGTATCAATGTCTATATCTTCTCTATACTATGGTAGGGCCACATATTTTCTACAGTATTTCTATTAAAAAGGACTTTTACATTGCTGTTATCCCATAATGCCACCAGTAAAGAGGTGTCTAGTGGTGTTATGACAAAATGAAGTCAAGGTCACTCGGGAAGGTTTTGGCTTTGCTGGGTTTCTCACTCACGAAACTCCCAGTAGTTGTGTGTCGGAACAGGTCACTGTTACGGTTTGTCAGCTATGCTCAGCGGTAGAAGCTCACACACCATCTGTTCTCAGATGCCTGGTTTTGCCCAGAGCTATTTGTTCTTCATTTTTTTCCCCCTACCAATTCCCACAAATACCAAGCAAGAAAATCTTAACAAATTTTGCTAGCATTGGCGTGTTTGAGTGTTAAATGAATTAAACTTAATGAGCCTACCTCATTGAGGGATTGTGCTAAAATTCATGCATACAGATAAATAGCAATTCTCCTTCAAGCAGATGATCCTTAGGCAGACTTGCCTAAAAGGTTGAACAAGTAAGTGAAAAGCCGTTCTCTCTTTCCTTTGTAGCTCCTTTTGCCCACCACTAAAGATAAGGAAATGAAGGGAATAGGCACTTAGACATCATTATAATTACCTGCCATTAGTGAGAATGACAATGTGCTGAGCTCTGTACAAGTCACTTTACATGTAAGATCATGGCTGAGAAGGTATCTGGTTGCTTCAATCTAATTATTCTTTTTAAAATAGAAATCACCTTTAGAAATCAGAGGACATAGATGCCTCTCATTCTTATACTAGTGAATCTATTTTATTGGAGAAGCCCAAAGAGTAGGGATTAATACAAAGGAAAGAGTACAAGTGAAGATGTCAGAGACACTGGTATGAGATCCAGCCCAATACCCTCAGCTGAGGCCACTTTGAGCCAATCAACCTTCACAAATCTTGGTTTCCTTAGTTTCAAAATAAGAAAACACTATAAACCCCTTTTAATAAAAAGGGAAATCACAATTGCACAAATACCTGGCACCCCATAAATATGAAAGACATTAAACCTAATATGAATGTAAAAACTAGAGAACATGAATACTTCTTGGATACACTTGAATTAAAAGATTGTTCAATGATACATAAAGTTGTGGGCTAATCATTTTCTGCTGCTTAAAATTTACTAATCAGTGGAGAAATGAAAGCCTCCAGCCACATAAAACCACTCAAATCTTCTTGTTGAAGCAGCCATGGGAAACCATATAGTTAACGAAAGCACATTGAGATCATCTGTGCTAAGGTCAGAGTACTACATGCAGAAAATCCAGAATTCTTAGATACGCCATCCTTCATTGGACTGTGATTTGGAATATGGTATTAAATATTCTACATTTTTACTGTCTTGTTCAGTTTGGCTTGGGGAGCTATGGCACATACTACATAATCTATTATAGGCTGTTTGGAATTACATTTAGATATATGTTACCTAAAATGGTTAATGGTAGGTTTACAATACTTACAAGTGGCTTTGTCTATATTCCTTCATTCAGCTAGTATTTACCTAGTCCTTCTACATATAACATATGGTGCTGGGCACTGAAGAGAAGTATGCTAACATTTAAAATATATTTCTGCCTTGAAAGATTTGTAATTTAGTGGCAACAATAAGAAGAAAGGAGAGTGGACTTGAGAACAAGCCAGAGAAGGCTACAGTCACTGAAGAACTGCAAAACCTCCTTGTCTCTTCTGGCAAGATTAAACTTCAGTCACATATACCATGTATATAAATGCATCATGTGTATTCAATGCATACTCATATCCCTCCTGAGGGTCCAGTTTTCCAGACACAGAACCAGCCAAATGTTGTTGAAACTTCGGTGTTTGCAATGGTCTGTCCACACTGTTCCTGCCTCTTTAAGGCTAAGGCTGTATCCAGAGAGATCCCAGCAAAGCAGTTTAATGCAACAGACTTGAGTGGCAGAGATTTGAGGTTGAGCTCCACTCTGTTCCCTGTATGCCTTGCAAGTTCGAACAATGTATTTACATTTTCAGAGCCTCAGTCCTTCATCTGTAGAAATGGATAATCACAGTAGTCTCCAGTGAGTCATCTAGAGAGGCCCTTAGATGACAAGAAAACTGCTTATTTAGTAGGCAAATATAAAGTCCTCTTTACTCTGTAAACTGACTGGATATTTAATGATGATAAAGCTTTACTGATATAAAATTTTAGAAGAGATGATATTAAATTTATTTTTCGAGAGTGGTCTTTTGAAGATATGATTGGACACAAATGGAGGTTCAATATACTATTAGCTCTACTTCATATAGTGAAATACATAAATTGAAATAATAAATTTTATAAGCTGAAATATACAAACTGAAAAAATAGTATATACATATGCATTTATAAATTGAAATATTTCACAATAAAATTAATAGAAATGCAAGATGCTTGACTAATGGAATGAACGGAATGCCTTTTCCCAAAACCAAAATATTTTCGCCCTATCTTTCTCATGGGCTCTCATCATTTACTCAGGGACACACTGGATATACATAGGCAGCAAAAGGAAGAACTATGGAAATCATTCCCCAGCATCCTTAAACTAAAAAGGGAAACTATTACATGTTGCCAAAATCTGGGAAGGCCCTCCAGCTTCCCCACCCTGGGTCTCCCTTTATGATGCCTACTACAATGTGGATTTATGTTCACCAGAATATCACCTACTGTATAACAAGTAGAGGATAAAGTACCATATTGGACTACCATATGGCTACCAACCTCAGAGGTTGGTAGCAACTATCATTGTAGAAATTTGAGAGCAGAATGAGCCTCAGGATAGAACCAGTTCTCACTCAAGCCTGCTATATAATTGGCTGTAGTGAGAAACTAAAAAATGTCTCAGAAACCAGATGGATTTGAAATGTTCCATTATTCATAAACAGTTTTTCTATTTTTTTCTTTTTTTGCTACTGTACTTGTTCTGATTCCCAAATATTCTGCCATAGAAGATTGCTGAAGAAGGTGTGAAAAGGAACATAAATCTCTGCTTGCTTTTCTGAAAGGTGTACCTGCAGCCACAGCGCCCAAGGAGCCGGAGGCAATAGCTGGAGCAATTTGTTTAGGGTCCGCTCTCTGCCTGTGCGTGTTATCGGTGAATGTGTGTGTGGAGAGGCTTCTGGAGGGAGGGCGCGAACAGGGTTGTGTGTCAATCTGGCCACAGGTAATCACAGCCTTCCAAGTTGTGCAACTAAGAAAATTCAACCTCTCCAAAACTCAAAGTGCTATTTCCTTCTTTTTGTTGATTCAAATGGCAGTCATTGATGTTCTGACCGGAAGTGGCTCCCCAGGACAAGAATGCTCAGTCTACTTCCTATTTTCCATTGTCCCACCCCACTCCAGTTGGAGAAAGGAGAAGCAAGGGCACTTCAGTTGGAGAGGAACACTTTTTTCAAATAAGTAACAATCCAAACAATGAAAGAGAAACTAATCAGTGACATGTATAAACAATGATGGGGTATAAAACCCTCTCAGATAAGCAGACTTGCAGTTTGACAATTTATATACCAGATGAAATGCAGATAAGGAGAACACCTTTCAAAGAGTATTTGTGTATCATAAAAGAATGTGAAAGAAGAAAATCCAGGTTCTCTTCTCTGTAACATGGTGAAGGGGAATGCAAAGTCGTGCAGCAATCCTGGTAGCCTTTCATCAGACATTTTACTCTCTTTAGAAATAATGCATTTATTCTAGGGATGTTGAGAAAATGTCTATTTAAGGTGTTAGTGTAATTATTGCTTAGGGAGAAGTTTCTTTTGTCTGATTTATATACAGAATTAAATAATTGATGGATTTGAGGTTGGTAATATACAGTTAGTATGAAAGAGTAATCCTTCCATGCTTCCACACCTAAATCCTACTCATCCCAACTTCAGTTCATTAAATCCAAACAGTCAGAGGATAAAGCTGGACAAAATTCACAATTGAGAACTTCATTTCATCGTTGGTGAAATTTAACTGTCATAATGATTAAAAATAATGTGTGTTTTGTTAGGGTGCTAATGATTTCATTATAGATATGACATTTTTAGATGGTTGGGTGTTGGTTATGGAGAAGAATGTGCCTCTAAATAACTTGGATAGAAGATAATCTGTGAGTGACTTAGCTATAAGAATGTACTTTTTTTTTTTTTTTACAGAAAATGTACTTTCTCATATTAGTTCAATATTAAAAATATTTTTAAGTTCTCTGCACAAGTAACATGACAATAGCTACCTTTCCAAGCCAGTCCACTAGGCTAAGGACAACCCCTATCCTTTCAACGCTCCTCTGAAGTATTTGCCAGGAACTATTGCCACTCATGTATTTTCCAGAAATTTGCTTCTCATAACGTGTATTATCTCTGCCATACAATATCACCTTTAAAATCTTCCTATCTTTTTTAACCCAGTAGCAATCCTAGAGACTGTCACATTCAATCTTTTCTTTCTATTAACTAAGAGACATCAAGTGACTGGTCCAGGATCAAAAGCTATCTGCAAAAACCCAGAGAGGAATTAAGGTAAGCAAACTCTTCTAAGATGCTAATGGCACCATCTTTTTATAGTCTGCTTTGTATTATTATCCAATTGCTTTGATTAGGACTTACATCCCAAATGATTTAAAAAGCCTTTGATGGCAGGGAAACTGTTTCATTTATTTACTGTTTTTCTTTACAGTGTAATGCTGGAAATACACTAAAAAAGCAATGAGTATAATGAATATGTTGTCTAGTAATGAGGAGTACAATGTTTTTAAATTGAAGCAAAATTCATATAACATAAAATTAACCATTTTAAAGTTAACAATTCAGTGTCATTTAGTACACTCACAATTATATGTGAACACCATTTTAATCTAGTCCCAAAATATGTTTACTCACCCCCAAAAGGACACCCTATACCTACTAAATAATTATTCCCTATCCTCCGGCTACTTATCCCCTACAAAACACCAATTTGCTTTCTGTTTCTATAGATTTGCCTATTTTGAGTATTTCATATAAATAGAATGATACAATATGTGAACTTTTGGGTCTAGCTTCTTCCACTTAGCAGATTGTCTTGAAGTTTAATCCATATCATAGCATATATCAGTACTTCATTTATTTTTATGGCTAAAAATATCTCATTATATGTATATGTCACTATTAGTTTATCTGTTTATTCACTGATAGACACTATGTTGTTTCCACCTTTTAGTTCTTGTAAATTGTGCTGCCAGGAACATGTATATATGTGTATTTGAGTATCTGTTTTCAGTTCTTTCGGATATATACCTACAACCAGAATTGCTGGGTCACATGGTATTTCTACGTTTAGCTTCTTGAAAAACTGCCAAACTCGTTCCCATAGTGGCTGAACCATTTTCCATGAAAAATGCAATTTTGAGGATAGAAAATTATATAATGTGATGTTTGTACACACAAAAATAATGCCCCTTGACAATTTGTAAGAACTGCTGTCCAACAGTTGTCATTTATGCTCATTATCCATATACAAGTGAGAACTCTGACACACCCAGATTTTGTATGTTGCATGGAATGGATTTCGCATGTTGCATGGAATGGATTTCACAGGATGCATCCAATTTATGGACTCTTACAAGTGTGTATCAACACCTACAGCTCTCACCTCTGGGGTAAGTAGTTGTGCTGCTATGCACAGTTGTTGAGGGTGTGCATAGTCTATCCTGTCATATGTAACAACCCTGATTAAGTGGTAGTTGAATCTTTACACTCCAAACTCAGCTCTTTCTGACGTGAGGAATTATTTCTCTACCCTAATGTTTTCAGTCATGTTTTGAAATCTAAGCACCTACTCTACTGCCATCAATCAACAATATCTTTAATGGCGTGCACAAGTCCTTATGCCAGACCACTGGAGGGATTGCAAAAGGTATGAAATGCAGGCCTTGTCATCAAGGAAGTTCAAGATTCTATGAAGAAATTAAACTGATATGCTTGAAAAATTTATCAAAAGTATAGAAAGTGATATGGTTTGGCTGTGTCCCTACCCAAATCTCATCTTGAATTCCCACATGTTGTGGGAGGGACCCTGTGGGAGGTAATTGAATCATGGAGGCTAGTCTTTCCCATGCTGTTCTCATGATAGTGAATAAGTCTCACAAGATCTGATGGTTTTTTAAAGAGGAGTTCCCATGCACAAGCTCTCTCTTTGCCTGCTGCCATCCATGTAAGACGTGACTTGCTTCTCTTTGCCTTCCACCTGATTGTGAGGCCTCCCCTAGCCAGGCGGAACTATAAGTCCATTAAACCTCTTTATTTTATAAATTGCTTAGTCTCTGGTATGTCTTTATCTGCAGTGTGAGAACAGACTATTACAGAAAGTATTAAAAATTATGGGGAAAAAATCTGGCTAAATGATTAGGGAAGACTTGCAGAAAAGATGAAATTTGAATTAGGCTCTGGAGAAGGGGCAGTAGTTCAAAGGCAGAGAGGAAAAAAGCTCTTATTCTTAGTGTATTGTATAGAGCCTACAAAGCAAGTTTTGGTACAAGTTTGAATAGAAAACAGAATTTATGGACCAGAGTAGTGAAAGGTGTGAGTCTGTGATGATAGTCTGAACCAGCTGGTTGAAGACTCTAATGTCAATCTGGCCTTCACTCTGAACATATAGGGTCTTTGAAAGGTCAAAGATGATGAAAAGCAGTCTCTTAGTTCAATTATTCCTGCAAGATGGATTGGTGAGGTTAGTTATGAGGTCTTCATTGTTCTCCAGACATACAGTGACACAAAAGGATCTGAACTAAGTTAAAGACAGAAGAAACAGAAGATAAATAACTGGATCTCATTGATAATGTCAAGAGGATTTGGGGACTGATACAGTTTGGGCTTTAGAGGAAGGGAAACAAAGCGTTAATGGTGACTGTGAGGTTTCGGAGCTGTAGGACTGAACAAATGGTGGCATTCTTTGTGAAGCTGGTTCATGCGCAACAAGGGAAGAGGGCAAGAGTGTTGAGTTCATATACACAGTGACATCGTTAAGGAGAAACATGTGGTACATCATCACTGTAGCAAACTGTGTCCACATAAACCTCTAACCTTTCTAGAGAAAAAGTTGGGGTAGATGTCTAAATAAGGAAATATCTGAAGACATTTGGAAACAAATGAGGACTTTGAGGATTTGTGCTTGAGTCTACTTCTTTAGGAACATTTCCTTTATAACGCTCAGACAACTTTTTTTGCCTTGCTTTTCTTTTTTTTTTTCTTTTCTTTTTTTCTTTTTTTTTTTTTTCTTGAGAAGGTGTTTTGCTCTTGTTGCTCAAGCTGGAACACAATGGCGTGATCTTGGCTCACCACAAACTCTGCCTCCCAGGTTCAAGCGATTCTCCTGCCTCAGCCTCCCGATTAATCCCTCAGCTGGGATTACAGGCATGCACCACCACGCCCAGCTAATTTTGTATTTTTAGTAAAGATGGGGTTTCTCCATGTTGGTCAGGCTGGTCTTGAATTCCTAACCTCAGGTAATCCACCTGCCTCGGCCTCCCAAAGTGCTGGGATTACAGGTGTGAGCCACTGAACTTGGCTACTTTTTGATATTTTTATTTCAATGAGATATATACCTCCAAGACACAAAACTCATAATGGGTTTCACGGTTTTTCTCCCAAGCTACTTCTCATCAGAAGCAATGCTGACCAAAATCCAGATATTTTCCCTAATGCCTCTAGTACACTCAATCTGAACCTCTAAATCTTCCACCTTTTGATTAATCCCAAAAGCCAGTACTGCTGTTGCTCATTTAGTGGTTGAGAGCACAGGAAAGAGACTTCTTGACTATGGCTTAGAGTCAAATTTAGAGTTTGGAACCAACAAGGTATCAATTCTAACCTAAGCAGGGGCTTATCTGACTTTTTAATTATGTTTGCCAGGTTGCTATTTGTGGTTTTGTAGGGAAAAAAAAATCAACAGCATATCACTGCCTTATTTGGCATAAGGAGGGATAGGCTTCTTTCTCATCTGTCTAAGGAGATGGATGACATAAAGAGTAAGTGACCATGATCCCTAGGCAAAGAAAATTTAATTATAAATGTTTAGATATTACACATTAAACTGTAGTCTCTTCCAGAAAATATTGTAAATATTGCCTACAAGAAATTATCATAATTGATTAATTAGTCTCAGCTGTTCCCAAGAACAGGTAAAATTGTTTCCTGAGAGCGCCAAGTGTTTCCAATCCCAAGCACTCTTCCATAATGTAATTTTTTTTTTTTGAGACAGAGTCTTGCATTGTTGCCCAGGCTGTAGTGCAGTGGCGCAATCTCGGCTCACTGCAGTCTCCACCTCCTGGGTTCAAGCAATTGTCCTGCCTCAGCTCCTAAGTAGCTGGGACTACAGGCATGTGCCACCATGCCCAGCTAATTTTTTTGTATTTTTATTAGAGACAGGGTTTCACCATGGTGACCAAGATGGTCTTGATCTCCTGACCTCCTGATCCACCCACCTTGGCCTCCCAAAGTGCTGGGATTATAGGTGTGAGCCACCGCACCCGGACAATATAGTTTTTTTAAAAAAACAGAATAACAGGCCCCACACGGTGGCTCACTCCTGTAATCCCAGCACTTTGGGAGGCTGAGGCAGGAGGATCGCCTGAGGTCAGGAGTTTTAGATCAGCCTGGTCAACATGGTAAAACGCCATCTCTATTAAAAATGCAGAAATTAGCTAGGCATGTGGTGCGTGCCTGTAATCCCAGCTACTCAGGAGGCTGAGGTAAGAGAATTACTTGAACCCAGGAGTTGGAGGTTGCAGTGAGCTGAGATCCTGCCACTGCATGCTAGCCTGGGCAACAGAGCGAGACTGTGTCTCCAAAAAAAAAAAAAAAAAGAGAGAGAGAGAATAAAAGTAACACAAACAGCAGTTCAATGTTTTCTGTGTGTAAAGCCCTGTGCTGAAGATTACCTTGTTTAAACCTCACAATAGTTATATGATTATTAACCCTATTTTATAGATGGGAAAATTCAAACTTAGAGAAGTCCAGGTTTCAAGGTCAAAGAAAATACAAATAGAATGTTCTTGGCTACAACACATTTTCTTAACTACGTAGCTATTGGAGAGTGTTTCACCGAAGAGGCCAGAAAGGAAAATGCTAATATAGAAGTGACTATGAGGAGAAATGTTTAGAAAGATAGCAGTATCAAAACATGTTCTACATCAAAGATGTACACCAAGAGAATACAGATTAAGATATGAATCCAAAGAAAAGAAAGTCATGGGTGGAACTTTGAGAAACTATAATTTTAGATGAGTCATGATAGTAGAGCTCAGATGCAGGGAGTTAAGTTGAGACAGGATAATGGAGATGTGGCAGAGTTTAGCAAAACAAGCCATCCTAGAAGACTTAAGAATGAAAAGGAAAACATGGTAGCTAGCAATGAAGAGCCACACGTGCCATCCTCAGTATAGGGAATGCATATGTGAATGAGGCAGGCATAGGGCTTGACAACTGATAGGGAGGGCCAGAGGTCATGGACACAAGGGATAGTTGAAGGAGGAAGTGAGAGCAGGAGCTTCAATCAGGAAAAAAGGACTTCAAAGAAGGACACCTTTGCTTCTAAGAGAGGAGGAGGGTAAACTGGAATGGGTGACTAAAAAAATAAAAACCTACTACCAGCTCTTCCAAAATTACAACTTTGTATTCATGTATTTGTTTGTCTCAGTGGCAAGAACAGCTCTCTTCAACCACACATGCCTGAAAAGTTTGGGTTACCTTACACTCCTTCCATGCTTCCTCCCATCTGTTCAACTCCTGGCTGTGAATACTTTCCTATCCAAAACCCACCCCTAGCTGGCAGTGTTTTAATAATAATATCATTTACCAAACCCCTTCTATGTGTCAGGAACTGTGGTTAAGTGTCAGAGTGGCACTGTTGAAGAGGAGCATTGTCATACCTTGTGAGAAGACACTGAGGCTTTCAGAGGGTAAATACCTTGCTGGAGTTCACATGATAACAAATGGAGAACCAGAAACTGAACTCAGATCTATCTGACTGCAAAACCATCCTCCTACCACCATACCACACTCTCAAAGGCATATGTCTCTTATTTTACTGAGTGAAGATACTTAACAATAGTTTTGATGGATTAAAAAATCAACAGAGGTAATTATCCATATTCATATTGATAGCCCCATTGTAGTTCCATGGTGCAAACCTGCAGTGTTCACTTCCACCCAATTCTGAGACTTCCTCTAGCAAGGTATTGCAGTTTGAAGTGGGAACAGGAGAGTGTGCAATCTTCACAGGAGAATTTTGTCATGACAAAGAGGACAAATAAGTTCAAAGCAAAAAGCAAATCATAGCCTTGGGATTCAAGTAAAAAGTCCTTAAACACAGAGATAAATGAAGGACTCTCATCCAAAGGCTCTCTCTGCCCAGTCCAGTTGGGATGGAAGATTCCATTCTTAACATTCAGTGTTGACTGTGTACATTTGTCGTGTAGGTCTCAGGTGTTGGCCTCCTACAACTTCTGATATTTGTCAATTTATTTCTTGTTATCTTAAGCTTTTTAAGAATTTTTAAGTTTACATTTTCTTTAGTTCAACTAGTACATTAGGATACAATGAGAGTGCCAAAGTTGTTTACACACACACACACACACACACACACACACACACACACACTCCACTCCTATAACAAATTTACTTTTTTCAACTTCTTCACTTTCTCTCCAGGCCTTGTACAAAATCATATATGAATTTTAAATAGTTTCAATGAGAAAAGAGATGCCACATTTTAGTGTGCATGTTTCACTGCTCCTTATTCATAATTTTCTATTTTAATTGTTGCTAATTCTCAGTTTGCCCCCATTTTCTCCTAATCAATCCCCTCTGCTGAAGATTTAGCTTTCAAACTTTTATTATTGAAAGTAACACTGCAAGAGAATATTTATATGAAACTTCTTTTGTTTCCTTAGTTGAAAATTTTGAAGCAGCAGAGTTACTGGGTCCAGAGATTCTCCTGTAATTCAGTATTATGCCCCCATTAGTAAATCTTCCATTGTTCTTTTTCACCCCTCCCATATCCGAACTAATTATTTTCCGAAATGTGGATTTTCAAAGACAAAGCAATAGCTTTGACATTCGTATTATGCCTATTTTTGTTAAATAGCGATTTATGTAAAATGTACATGTAATTGTAGAACTGACTGAAGGGTCTAGAGTATAGCAGTTGTAACACAAAATATTCTATATATTTCTCAATAATTGATGCATTAGACACCCTTCTTCCCTGTGAAAAATCATTTATGCATATTTGTTTTCTGGCCACTATAGTCCCTTGGATTTAGCTTTTTGTTAATCTATTGGGAGAGCGATCAGCAACCAGAATGATGATAAAGGTAAACCCAATGACAACCGGAGCACCAAGACCCTACTCAAGAGTTCATTGAGAAAATCATTATTTTTCTTTATGACCATCACACAAGGTCTGTAGAAGGGCGATCCGTTTGAAGGGGCTAATTTGGGGTTTTAGGATATATTCTATAGGCTTTTCTATGGAAGAGTATTTTGGGTTGTTTTTCATCCCAGGTACTATGTTATGAGACATTGTTACCCTGATATTATTTTATAACCTTTTTTTAAAAGGGGGGAATAAATGAAAGAACATATCTTAGACTTGTGGGAAGCCAGAAAGATACTTATCATGTCCTTTCATCTGGCTTCTGGCTGATGAGAAATATTCTTCCTGGATGCCTTTAGACATTGGAGAATAGAAACAACCACTTAAAGTTGGTGCTTCGATGACTTCTTTCACTCTAACATCAGTTCTTAAAGACTTTGTTGTATTTTTTTTGAATTATTTTAGGAAAATTACAACGAAATCTAAAATATCTTTTCTTGTGGAAAATATAACATATAAATTTATTGTATCTGTTTTGCTCATGAATTGCCTCTGTAGCCTTACAAATCTGACAAAGAAATCTATTCACATTCGTGTGTTGGATATTTAAGATGGTTTTCCACATGTAAACGGAAGTATAAGAAAAATAAAGTACTAATATCACATTGCAACTGAAATACAAATTTGCAGTTTATTTCCCTCCAAATCTCTGCATATAGATGAAGACTTAACTAAGTCTCCTTCTCTCTTGAAAAGTTTGCTATTGCTTCCTAATAACTGTCTAGTTGATTTGTGTGAGATCTTTTTTTGGTTAGTTGGTTGTGCTTTTTCTATTACGTGAAATAGTTCCTGCCATTTCTATTCTTTGGCATCCCTGAAAAAGCTGAAAGAAGCTGATCAACACTAATGTATTGAACATCTTTTGAAGCGCCAATAATCACAACCACCAAAGAATGGACACATGTGCTATCTGGATCAGCATTTCCTCCTGACTCCTTAACAAAAACCTCCCTGAAAGTTTGATAAGCAAACAGACTTAACAACAGAAGGGCAGCTCCTTCCACAGAGGGACTGACGGAAGCCATACTCTCAACTCAGGAAAAGAAAGCAGGACATGAGTGATTCTGAGAAAGGAGCAGCCTTTCAGGATAGACAGGAAGCACTGACATATGGCAGCTGAATCAAAGGGGATTGTCAAGTCTCTGTTCAATTGTCTGAGTCACAAAGTCTCCAACCATTCAGCAACATGGTACTTTGACCATGACTTGAGCAAAACCAAAGCTATAAGTGATGGTTATGGTGATGAATAAAAGAGCATTGCAGAGTGAATATGAAAGATAAATTTGGCTTTGATTTTAGATCAGGGATGTAGATAGATATTTTTCCTAAGAGTTGTAACTTGGATTTTGGGAGATTGCTTTCCATGAAGATTTTGAATCCTCGCAGATAATATATTAATTTAGAGTAGAATAGAGATGAATTCAAATGAACAGTGAGGGAAGTTGTACTTTGAGGAATAAGAAAATAGGTATAAAAACATTTAGTGAACTCTTAAATCATGCTATAGACAATTATCATAATGACGATCCTATTTAGGAAAGTCAGAGTCACAGAGCTCTGGATTTAGCTTTTTCTTTACTCTGTTGCAAAGGAAATTCTTTGGTAGAGAAAACAGATGGAAGCCCATCAGTGGCAGAGAAGCAGAGAAGAGAGTGGAACACAGGAGAAAGCATTCCTAGAGGGATATTACTTTCAGTCTACTTCCCTGCTTTAGTTTCTAGCCAGCACATGGCAATCACCTCTCTCTTCCGCCACCTTCTGAAGTTACTCAGATAAATCCCTGTTCCTTTGAACCAGAAGAAGTGGCCCCCACCAGCCACCTCTGTCCCATTACATGGCCAATTATGCTTACCTTATCTCAAAGATACACTTGAGATTCTGGAAATTTCCATGCTCCTGAAAGTGGAAAGGACCACTACAGGAAAAGACGAACTAGGATGTCTGTTAGTCTCTGCAATTATATTGAGGTTAGAAATGAAAAACCCAACTGATGCTCTGCATTATTATTTTAAAAACAGCAATAAGAACAAACTGGAAGCTCAAAATGATGCCCCGAAGGGAATTATTCTTTCTCTGACATTTATTCAGATTCCTCTTTGAGAAATAGCTTTATTTTCAGTGATTTCTTGGGTGAGTAAAATAACATTTCACTCAAGAGTTAAAAGGGGTCAGTTTGAGTCTTGTCAGGGGTGCTTTGGAACTTTCTTGCTGACCTGGAATTAGTGCACATGCATCTGAGTGCTACTCCAGCCACCCAGCACACCATGAAATATGTTTTCCGCTACGATGATATTGCTGGCAGTGCATAAAACAAATGGACTGGGTCAGAAATAGTCTGACTCAACCTTTAAATGGATTCTTCTGGATGTATGTTACTTTGGAGAGCACTTTCAAAACTTTCTTCTACTAAGGTTTTCATTACAATTTTAACTCCTGTCTACAGAAGTTATTCATTAATTCAATTTGTCCTTCTGGCCGACTTATTGTAAGCCTCAATATACAGACGCAGAAACTGAGATTCAGAAGCCTTAACATCTTGCCCCAGGTCTCTTAGATGTTAGTAGCTAATCTGGGATGCAAACCAGATGCCTGAATCAAGTCTTTGTTCTTTACATTCTGCTGCACTGGCTTATCTGACTTGAAACTACATCAGTTAGGGTTTGGGTTCAGATGCATACCAAAAAAATCCCAAGTGGCCACCAGTTAGACTAAACAGAGTTTTATTTTTCTGCCATATGACAATAAATTCAGATATAAGCAGTCTGAAGCTAGTGGAAAGAAAATGCTTTCTGGTTTCCCACTGTGATCAGGCACATGAAGGCAGCTGCAATTCCAGCCATCATGACTATAATCCAGACTGCAGAAAGGAGTTAGAAATAAGACAAATACATGGCACTTACATCAGGAAAGCAAGATGTTTTCCAGAAATACACAGAAATGACCAGAAATGTGTATCACATGGTCATCGCTGGTCATCTAATCTCCCTAGAAATGTAATTTTTTTCTTATAACATTGCTGCCTTCAACAAAATAGAAATTCCATCAGTAAAAAGGAAAGAAGGAATGAATTTTATATAAATACCCAGAGAAGTATCTGTCTCCAAAAATATCTATCTTTCCACTTCAAAAATAATCAAATGTTTTCTTGGGGCATTTTTGTCCCTAAGCATACTCCCACCCCTTTTTATGTGTTCCTTAACTTAGAGCATGAACACTTGCTGACCAACCCCTAGTCCCTTTGGCTGTCAGCCAGCTGTAAAAGGATTATGTATATGAAGACCAAACCAGCTAGAGGCTTAAACCCAATGTTTCATTGTTCTAAAGGATTTAATATTCTTCTAGCTTATACTGAATCTCACTGGGTAAAGTTGTAAAAAAAATTCTAGAATAGGAGTTTGGAATACATAATTGAACTATTTTTAAGTAATAGCGAAAGGCAACAAAAACATCAATATTACAGGCATCCAATACTTTAGCTAATCAGGTAATGTTATTGAAGTTGGAAGCTGATCCTGTCACTATAGGTATCTGTTTTCCTAAGTTACTCATCTTAACCACTGATTCACACTGTGCACCCTCCTACTTGGCAGTGGAAATTAAGTGGCTTGTGATTCACAATCTCAGCCTTAGAGAAGAGATTTGTAATAACAGATGTTTATAATGTGCCTCTGGTTTCCCTTGGCTTTCTCTTCTTCCCCACTAAATCCCTTCTACATCATGGAATTTTACAAGGGACTTGATGTCCTTGGGTCTTGCTGAGCCAGAAGATATTCACAAAGGCTTGGACGAAAGCTTCTCAGCCATCAAATTGGCTAATTCATTCCAGATTATGCTGAAGGTAAACTCTCCAGAAGATGAAACCATCATCTAACACAGGGGTGAGGTGGGGCATGGTGACGGGAAGATCAGATGAAGAGGAGTCAGCAGTAATTACTGTAAAGGAAGACTCAGAGTGATTGGAGAAAAGCTAGGACAGTGTGAGGACTCTAAGCCCAGCGTGAGAATTTCAAGAATACTGAGTTCAACAATGTCAAATTCTTTAACATCTGGGGAAGACAGCAAGATGAAAACATTGGGTTTAGAAATGCAGATGTAATTGATGAGCTTGCTAAGGTAGTTTCAGAGGGACCATAGTGAAAAAACAAAAAGATAAAGCCTATGCTCAGTAGAAATTTAGAGCAGAGGAAAATTTCAAGTAGGAACATCAGTGGCCGACTGGTCATTTTTTGAAAGGACTCTCAATGAGGGGAAGAATAAAGAGATAATTGGGGCCAGAGAGACACACAAGCTTGTCGGCATTTGTTATTAAGACCACACCAGCTAGAGGCTTATACCCAAGGTTTCAGTGTATGGCAAAACCTTGGGACTAATTTTAGTCTATGGGAAAGTAGTTAAGAAGTAGTAATAGAAATGTGTTTACAAGCAGATGGAACAAGGGCTGGAAGAAATGACACTCTGAATTAAAATTTAATTAATATCACAGAGAATGCTTTTCTGTCATGGTTTCATTAAACACAGAGCCTTAGCTTCTAAATATTAAAATACATGTACGTACATACACATACACTCACTTTATATAAACCATAAGTGTGTGCAGTGCTAGAAACGTCACTGTGTAAAAACTGAAATTATGGCCAAGAGCAGTTCCTCACACCTTTAATCCCAGCACTTTGGGAGGCTGAGATGGATGGATCACGAGGTCAGGAGTTCGAGATCATCCTGGCCAACATGGTGAAACCCTGTTTCTACTAAAATACAAAAAATTAGCCGAGCCAATCGTGGTGGCGTGTGCTGGTACTCACAGCTACTTGGGAAGCTGAAGCAGAACCGCTTGAACCCGGGAGGCGGAGGTTGTGGTGAGCCAAGATGGTGCCACTGCATTCCAGCCTGACAAGAGATTGAGACTCCGTTAAAAAAAAAAAAAAAAAAAAAAAAAAAAAAACCAAAAACTGAAATTATAACATGGGAAATTTAGAAACGTGATTATTTAAATGAGAATGCATGTAATAATAAAAATAACACATTTTATGGTTCCTTTAAATGTTTACTCATCCTTCCACATAATTAAATAGCATGTCTTTTAGGCACTTTCATTATTTTTCATTTTCCAGCTGCACATACCATGACATATACAGGTTCTAGAACTATTTGGAGCTATACAAATAGAAAGAGGAATAAGAAAATGTTATGTCCTCTCTCTTCTATTTTTAAAAAAATATTTTGAAAATTTTTTTTGAAAAATGTAAGTTTGATTTAATGAGTACATATGCATTTGTAGGTAATATGTCTATTCTCAGTTGTCATTTTTAAAATTTTCCTTTTTCTCAATATCCTGAAGTTTTATTCCCTGTCCAGTCTGGCACTGTTTCTAATTGTTTTATGTTTCAGTCTCAGGCCTCTCACATACGAGGATCAATTTCTGTGTAAAATGGCAAGGCACTCCTTTTTTTTTTTTTTGAGACAGAGTCTCACTCTGTTGCCCAAGCTGGAGTGCAGTGGTGTGATCTCGGCTCACTGCAAACCTCCACCTCCCAGGTTCAAGCGATTCTCCTGCCTCAGCCTCCCAAATAGCTGGGATTACAGGCGACCACGATCACACCCAACTAATTTTTTTTTCTATTTTTAATAGAGATGGGGTTACACCATGTTGATCAGGCTGGTCTTGAACTCCTGACCTTAGGTGATCCACCCGCCTCAACCTCCAACAGTGCTGCATTGCCTTTTCAAAATACCCTTTCCCCATTCCTCCTTTCAGCTCTCCCATTCTGTTCTTCATACTGATCTCACCTTTATACATTTACACTGGATGCATTTACACCGGATCCTTGAAATGGATCTTTCAAAAAAGTCACAAATGCATCTATTACATATGTCTAATTTGCCATTTCATATATTGACTCTATTAACTACAGTCATTTTAAGAACTATATGCTATAATTATAATTTTACTTCATTTTGTTTCCTGCATTCTCTTAGTGTTGCTTTTTAAAGTGTAATGTTTTATTTCTTGTTTTAAACCTTTTAAAGTCTCTTTTATAATTTCAAGTATTCTAATTTTACTTCTTGGAGCTCTAAAGCTTGTTTGTTGTGTTTTTTGGTTCTTTATCTTCAAAGAGTTTTAATTTATCAATTCTGTTTCTTTAAAATTGTGGACTCAACTTCAATCGTAATTTTGTTTTTCCTCTGTAAGATTCTCAAGAAAAATTAGTTGTAAGTTTTAGTTTTTCAGAAAAGGAGGATGGAAACATAAGGATCAGTCAGTTGCCTAACAGAAGAGTAAAATATATCTAGCTCATAGGTCTATTCAGAGGCTAGAGGGAGCCTCTCTACTCTCTTCTTCACCCTGATAGTAGAGTGATCACACAAAAATTTATTATGTTTGTCTAAGTCCATTCAGGCTACCATAGCAAAATACATTTGACTGGGTAGCTTAGAAACAACAGAAATTTATTTCTCACAGTTCTGAAGGATGGGAAGTCCAAAATCAAGGCACCAGCAGATTCGTGTCCAGTAACATCCTGCTTCC
Source organism: Cheracebus regulus (assembly GCA_963574635.1). Taxonomy (NCBI): domain Eukaryota; kingdom Metazoa; phylum Chordata; class Mammalia; order Primates; family Pitheciidae; genus Cheracebus; species Cheracebus regulus. The sequence goes on from CAUYQU010005959.1 coordinate 43,113, forward strand.
TGGCTCAAAAAGGATGTACTCTCCTTGTATCTTCTTCCTTGTAGGCCAACTGAGCTCCCTCAGGCCTCTTTTGCTTGTTTTGTCTTGTTCTGTTTGCTTGTTTGTTTGGGGTTTTTGGAGACAGGTTCTCACTCCTGTTGTCACCCAGGCTAGAGTGGAATAATCACATCTCAGGCTTTTGTTTTTTTTAAGTTTTGTTCCATGTAGTGAACTTTTTCTTTCTTTCTTATTTATTTTAGATGCATACTATATCTGGCATTTCTCCCCATGTTATCCCTCCCTCCCCTCTCCTCCCTCCCCCCCCCCACCGCTGTCTCTCCCATACCCTCCAACTGCCCCCAGTGTGTGCTGCTCCTCTCCCTGAGTCCATGTGTTCTCACTGTTCAACACCCGCCTATGAGTGAGAACATGAGGTGTTTGGCTTTCTGTTCTTGTGTCAGTTTGCCTCAGGCTTCTTTTATAAAGGCACTAACTTCATTCATGAGGGCCACACCCTAATAACCTCTCAAATTTTGGTGGGACACAAGCTTTCAGACCATAGCAATGTTACAACCCTGTAATAACCTTTAGGATAAAGTTAAGTTTCTTTTTCTATGCTCTGAACAGGCAGTGGATAGCACCTTGCCAAATTATTTATTTGTACTGGGCATGCAACTAAACCACAATTCCAAGCCTATTTGCATCCTGGTGGGCCTTGTGAACTAGTTTCCATCAATTGAATTGTGTTTAAGTGGTAAGTGCCTCTTGTAAATCAAGGCGACTGAAAAAAAGCATACCTTCTCTGTGTAGCTCTCCCCACCTCAACCCCTGTGACTATGTGGCTAGGGGTGAAGTTGTGTTATTTTTCTCTCCCTAGACAGAGTCTCACTCTGTTGCCCAGGCTGAAGTGCAGTGGTGTGATCTTGGCTCATTGCAGCCTCTGCCTCCAAAATTCAAGTGATTCTCATGCCTCAACCTCCGGAGTAACTGGGATTATAGATGTGTGCCACCACACCTGGCTATTTTTTTTTGTACTTGTAGTAGAGAGGGGTTTTCGCCATGTTGGCCAGGGTGGTCTCAAATACCTGGCCTCAAGTGATCCACCCACCTCAGCCTTCCAAAGTGCTGGGATTACAGGCATGAACCATCATGCCTGGCATAGCTGAAGTTTTCTATCTACGATCAACACCACTATATCAGACTATCATATGTGGAAGCTAGTATAAACTTTTTTCTTGCTATGCCACTGATAGTTGAGGAGTTCTGTTATTGCAGCATAGTCTAGCCAATCCTAACAAATACACTTGATCTTCTCTGATATGCTTCTTGTCTAGTGCTCCAGGCTCATCTGAACTATTCTATGTTACATTCTCAGCACTTTGGCATTCTTCAGTTTCTTAAATACACATGTCATTTTATACTTTGGGAGTTCATATATTTTTCCTGCTTTGGGGACACTCTAATACTCTTTGCTTAATTTGATCTTCAATTCTCAGATCCTGTACCAGCTCCCCAGTGGGAGATAGGGGGGATGTTCTTTGTTCTTGATTCTAAATCATATGCTTCCATTGATTTTCTCTTTGATAGGACCTTATTTGTTCTTTAATAACAATTTGTCCTATATTCAATGATGTGTTTCTTTGCACAATGTTTCTCTTCTCTTACTTGTCTGCATGCACCTACAGGCAAGGAAAAGAACTGTTTTGTTCATTACTACTTATATGACCCAAAATAGGGGCTTAATATATGTATTAATATTTAATAACAGAGTCTCCATCCAAGATGGCCAATTAGGAGCAGCTCAGGATTGCAGCTCCCAGTGAAAGCGTGGAAGGTGAGTGGATGCCACATTTCCAGACAGATTTTTATTGCCCACAGACCAGGAGACTCCCAGGCAGAGAAGCTCCATGGGTTGCCAGCATGGCTGTTTTGGCTGGCACGGTGGTTTTGGCCGGCACTGCTGTTTTGGCCCGTGAGGCTGTTTTGGCCGGCGGGGCACTTCTCCACACAAAACACACGGGTCTGGGCGCCGTTTTAGCTGGTGATTGGAGCTCCTGGGATAGACAGTCACCCATTCAACAGATAAAAAAAGGGGACTGAAACAGAGAGCCAGGCCAGGAGATTTCTGGGCAAAAAAGCACAACAAATCTCAGCATGGCTGTTTCAGCCGGTGCAGTGGGTTGCTGCACGGGAAATCACACAGATCCTGGCGCCTTTTCAACAGGCGACTGGAACACCTGGGACACAGACTCACCCGCTCAACAACAACAAAAAAGGGCTGAGGCAGGGAGCCAGGTGATCAGGCTCGGCTGGTCCCACCCCACAAAAATACAGCAATTTGAAATGCTCTGGATCGAGATTCATAGCAAGTGCAGCTGAACCCAGGACAGTACAGCTCTGTCAGGGAGGGGCATCCGCCATCACTGAGGCAGTCCACCACTATGGAGTAGTCCGCCATTGCTGAGGCAGCCCACCATTACAGAGAGAGTCCACCATTAAAGAGGTGGGCCGCCATTGCTGAAGCAGTTCTAACTATACCCGTATAAACAGGACTGCAGGGAAGATCACAGGGCAGCTGGGCAGAGCCCACAACTGCTCAGCAAAGCCTCTGCAGGCAGACAGTGACTAGGCTGCCTCCTGGCTGCGCAGGGCAGCCCTGAAGAAAGGCAGCAACACAAGAGAAACTCATAAAGACCTAAATCCCCGGGACAGAGCATTTGGGGAAAAAAAGGAGGGTTTATGAGTTCAGCTGCAGCAGACTTAAACGTACCTGCCCAGCAGCTCTGAATGAACAACGGAGTTCACAGTTCAGCACGTGAGCTTCTATAAAGGAGAGACTATCTCCTCAAGCAGCTCCATGATCTCCATATAGCCAAAGAGTCACCTCATAAAGGAGAGCTCAGACTGACATCTGGTGGGTATCCTTCTGGGACAAAGAGAGCAAAAGAAAAAGCTGGGAGCAACCCTTACTGTTCTGTAGCAGCTGCAGGTGACCCCAGGCAAGCAGGGCCTGGAGTGGACCTCAGCAGTCCTACAGCAGAGGGGCCTGAATGTTAGAAGGAAAACTAAGAAACAGAAAGAAATAACTTCATCATCAACAAACTTCATCAATCAACGTCCACTGAAAGACCCAATCTGAAAGTCAATAACTACAAAGATGACAGGTGAATAAATCCACAAAGATGGGAAGAAATAAGTGCAAAAAGGATGAAAACAATCAAAACCAGAATGCCTGTACTCCTACAAGGGATCACAACTCCTCACCAGCAAGAGAACAAGGCTGGATGGAGAATGAGTGTGAAGAATTGACAGAATCAGGCTTCAGAGGTGGGTAATAAGAAACTTCTCTGAGCTAAAAGAACATGTTCTAACCCAACGCAAAGAAACTAAGAACCTTTAAAAAAGATTTGATGAAATGCTAATGAGAATAAACAACTTAGAGAGGAATATAAGTGAACTGATGGAGCTGAAAAACACAACACGAGAACTTTGCGAGGCATGCACAAGTTTCAACAGCTGAATTGACCAAGCAGAAGAAAGGATATCAGAGGTCGAAGATCAACTCAATGAAATAAAATGAGAAGGCAAGATTAGAGAAAAAAGGGTAACAAGGAATGAACAAAGTCTTCAAGAAATATGGGACTATGTGAAAAGACCTAATATACGTTTGGTAGGTGTACCTGAATGTGACGGAGAGAATGAATCCAAGAAGGAAAATACTTTTCGGGATATTAGCCAGGAAAACTTCCCCAACCTAGCAAGGTAGGCCAATATTCAAGTTCAGGAAATACAGAGACTACAAAGATATTCCTCAAGAAGAGCAACCCCAAGGCATATAATCGTCTGATTCACCAGGGTTGAAATTAAGGAGAAAATACTAAGGGCAGCCAGAGAGAAAGGTCGGCTTATCCACCAAGGGAAGCCCATCAGACTCACAGCAGATCTCTCAGCAGAAACCCTACAAGCCAGAAGAGAGTGGGGGCCAATATTCAACATCCTTAAAGAAAGGAATTTTCAACCCAGAATTTCATATCCAGCCAAACTAAGCTTCACAAGTGAAGGAAAAATAAAATCCTCTGTGAACAAGCAAGTACTCCGAGATTTCATCACCACCAGGCCTGCTTTACAAGAGCTCCTGAAAGAGGCACTAAACATAGAAAGAAACAACCAGTACCAGCCACTCCAAAAACATACCAAATGGTAAACAGCATCGAAACAATGAAGAAACTGCATCAACTAACGGGCAAAACAGCCAGGTAGCATCAAAATGGCAGGATGAAATTCACACATAACAATATTAACCCTAAATGTAAATGGGCTAAATGCCCCAGTCAAAAGACACAGAATGGCAAATTGGATAAAAAGCCAAAACCAATCTGTGTGCTGTATCTAGGAAACACATCTCACATGCAAGGATACACAAAGGCTCAAAATAAAGGGATGGAGGAAGATTTACCAAGCAAATGGAGAGCAAAAAAAAGCAGGAGTTACAATTCTCATCTCTGATAAAACAGACTTCAAACCAACAAAGATCAAAAGAGACAAAGAAGGACATTACATAATGGTAAAAAGATCAATGCAACAAGAAGAGCTAATGATCCTAAATATATATGCACCCAATACAAGAGCACCCAGATACATAAACCAAGTTCTTAATGACTTACAAAGAGACTTAGAATCCCACACAATAATAGTGGGAGACTTTAACACCCCAATGTCAATATTAGACAGATGAAAGAGACAGAAAATTAACAAGGATATCCAGGACTTGAAGTCAGACCTGGACCAAGCAAACCTAATAGACGTTTACAGAACTCTCCACCCCAAATCC